>PVNU02002638.1:0-26455 GCA_003013855.2 Liriodendron chinense | reverse complement strand
TAAAATTGTGAAGTGATCACGAACTTCGTGTCACGGTGTAACGCCCCAAATCTCAAGACCCGATTATGACGTCAGGCCTTGGTATTTCGGGTATTACGGTTGCCATGCGGAAGCGTGCTGTTCGTATAACATTCTTGGCGTCAGTATAATATAGAATCAACCATAGGCAATGCATAATAACAAGTAAGTGGGAATAGGATACTACTTCAACTACCGATCATCATCATCCAAAATATGAGGCACCCACATCTCGGGTGACCTCGCCTAACTCAAAAAGGAAGAGTACAACGTATAGCAATATCCTTTACATTCCGGAGCCACTGCTCCCCAAAAATGAGGCCGGCTAGGCCTGAGTCCCCGCCTAGATCTGATCGTCAGCTAGCTGAAAGTAAGAGGACTCGACAAGTCCTCGAATTCGTCCTGCAGCGTCTCCTCCTCCACTTGGCTGCATCTATGATAAGTTCATCTGGGGGTGTGTCATAACACCGCCCCAGGTGCGGGTGTGAGTGATCAATTCAGTGAGGACTATAGTTCGAAGTTTAACATGTTATCAAACGAAGCAGAATAGGCATTGATCACAAGCAAAACACAGAATTCCTAGTCTAGTGAGTTAGTGCATGCATGACATGAGCTCACATATGGTGAATGTTCCGGATGACAACGAGGAACACGAGATAGCCTGGCGCCACATCAAGCAACCGGGCACCCCAGAACCTCTAATGCGGAAATGAGAGTGAATCATCCTCAGGTATCCTGTCCTTTAACAGTAGGACAGTTACCTGGGTGATCCGTGACATGCATGCATGAGTTTTAATCTTGTATTATAATTAGTCCTCTTTTCAAACAGCCGATTGGTGAATTCAAGGTACCGGGTGCAATCACTTGTCCAATCACTGAGCCACCCGGCTTCGACGGTGCGTCGTCAATCATCGTCGGTGGCCCACGTATCCCCTTTTCTTCAACACACAATGTATGGTTCCCTTCTTACTGATTAGCACGGAGTTCTCCCCCACTGTCTCGATCATACCGATGCAGTGGGCATTCTCCGGTTTGCTCCAAGGACACTATGGGGAGGTGCACCACCCCAGCATAGGCCGACGACTCGGCCACAGTGTCCCATACCGCCATGACCGCCCAAGAGACTTGTCGGGATATCATTGCACATCCAATTCTCGATGGACCATACACATCTTAAGCCCCTAGGTACCTTGGATTCGTAGGACTCTGTTGCACAACCATCAGTCATCCACGTTGCCGGTTTGAGGCATAACCGATTGACACTCGGGTCTCCGTTTGGTCTGACGTGGGCATCCGAATCCCGTGTAGCGAACTACCGCCAGCCATCCGTTTTCCCTGTGCAATCGGGTACGCCTCGAGTGACCCACCACTTGAGTTACCCATCTCAGAGGATTTGGCCAAAGAATTCATATCATAACTCAACCTACACTTGATGGAAAAATCTACACAGTGACATAATAATACTTGAATGTGTGGACTTACTTAATAAACACATGTGAGCATGTTCCACAATAGGAGGTCACAACAAGGCAGTTATACGTTCAGTAAATTCATTCAAGCATTTTATCAAACATATGGACTGCACAAATTTATAATCAGTATATTCTTGCAATGAAACCTAACTAAAGTGGTTCAGCTACAAATCGACCAAACTCTAGCATTCACATCAATCCTAAACTGACAGCATTTGATAAAAGCAAACCTAGAAACATAATCCCGCACCTTAGGGTTTCGAGTTTTCGTATGATTTCACAACGCTAGGTTAGGGTCGGCGTACCACGCAGCTGTGAGCACGAATATGTCGAGGTTAGGGTCGACCACCGCCATTTACACTTATTATGACATGAGAGACGAAGATTTATACTTACCGACATTCGACCGGTGGTGTAGTAATCGTTGGCGGCTCAACGCAATAGCGCCGATGAGTAGCAGGTTGGATCTTGCGTCTCAAAACCCTAGCTCAACCCCACCACTTTGAATCTCACTTCTCCTATGTGACCTAGCTCCCAAGACCTCTCTCCAAGCACAAGGGTGAACGAATGTTGAAGGGAAATGCCTCAACATTCCTATATATAGGTCCAGTAAGAATTGAATAGCCCCATGACTTGTAATATTTGGAGTTCGGTCCTTTGGAGGGCTGTTATGCTTAGTAGGTCCAACTGGGTTCCACACAATCCAAGCCCAACCGGTTATAAGATCGGTTAAGTGGAGATCTACCCTGGGGCCGACCTATCTCTTCGACCAAAAATGGCGATCAACCGCCCCAGTGCGATACGTGATTTAACGGTCGTCGTGCCACGATCGGACGAGCGGCCCTAGGTAATGGCTTATGGATTTATTGGAGGTAGGGGGCCTAAATCTCACAGTTTCAACGGTTCTAAATCCCTTCTGTGGACCATGACTCAAATAGCTTACACAGAACTCCTAGACTTAGTCACTTGCACAACACATGTGCACCACACTCGGAACCCAAATCGAGGGATTTAGCCCCTCGATTTGGTTTATCGTCCGCATGGGTTGGCAAGCCCACTAAGGCTAAGGGCCACCTCCAGTTTTATGTCAATCCGCGATTCATCAAGGCTTCTACTGACGATTGGAATGCTCAGGGCCCACCATGGGGCCGTGGAGTCAGATAACAGATGGGTACGAGGCTAAGCACAACTATACGTACAGTCCTTATGACGTCACCCCCTGTAGGTGAATTTGTAGGACGTTACACACGGTATGAAGTAATCGTCTTGTAAATGCCATGCAATCTCACTACCTCCCTAAAGAAAAGATTGGCTACGTTCGCTGCGTCGTACCTCTTTCTATAGGGGATGAAGTGAGCCATCTTCGAGAATCGATCTACCACGACGAACACGGAGTCCATGTTGCGTTGTTCGTGGGAGACCTAGGATGAAGTCCATAAAGATGTCCTCCCAAGGGCCTTCCAAAATGGATAACGGAGGTATAGAGTCCCATGTTTTGCGAGTGTCCCTTAGAGGCCTGACATGTGTGGCACCGCTGCACCATTCTTTCGAACATCTCGTCCTAAGTGAGGCCAGAAATACCACTCTTCTACTAGGGCTTTTGTCTTATCATGACCCAGATGGCCTCTAAGACCACCACCATAGAGTTATAGGATGATCTTATCACGCATTGAACTCTACGGGATGCACAAGCGATTTTTATAGAATAAATACCCATCTTGAATATGAAAATCACCTGGGTGGCCTTCCTTGCAACGTAACCACATGTCCTTGAACTCTTCATCCACAGCATACATTTCTCTGAGGCATTCGAACCCAATCACCTCATTGGCCAAGGTAACAAGAAGGGTGACTCGACGACTCAAGGCATCGACAACCTTGTTTTGCTGGCCCGACTTGTGTTTCAATACGAATGTGAATTCCTAGAAAAATGAAATCCACCTGGCATGCACAAGACTAATGTTAGTTTGTCTATTGATAAACTTGCGGGCCTGATGATCTGTATACATAACAAAGTCCCTCTGGATGAGGTAATGCCGCTAATGCTGTAAAGCTTGTACCACATCATACAATTCAATTTCATATGTAGACCACTTCTTGCATCGCTCAGTTTCTTGCTGTAAAAGGCTATGAGCTTACCTTCTTGCGATAGAACTGCACCAATGCCTAATTAGAATGCATTGTAGTCCACCTCAAACACTTTTCGAAGTTGGGAAGGACCAAACATGGAGTGGATGGCAACCATTGTTTGATCTAAGCAAAACTTCTATTAGCTTCCTTTGTCCATTAAAATGGACCATTCCTCATGCAATCAGTGATCAACGCGACTATGGAGCTGAAATCTTTGACAAACCGGCGGTAAGGTGTAGCTAACCTATGAAAATTGTGAACTTCATAGATGTTAGTCGGCATAGGGCCACTCGCGGATGACCTTTACCTTATCTTCATCTACCCAAATGCCAGTATAAGATACTATGAACCCAAAAATAATAAATGGTCTGTCAGGAAGGAACACTCTTCAAATTCAGATATAACTTGTTTTCTTGCAATACTTGGAGAACCTTCATGAGACTGTTCCATGTGTTCCGCTTCATTCTAAATGTATATCAAAATGTGGTGGAAGTAAGTAACTATGACGAAGTTGCCCATGAACAACTTCAAGGCCTGATTCATGAGACGTATGAAAGTACTGAGAGCATTCGAAAAAGCCGAAGGGCACTTACGAGCCATTCATTACAACCCATTCTCGGTCTTAAAATCTGTCTTCCATTCATCACCAGGGCGGATATGAATTGATGGTACCCACTCTTCAAATCAAGCTTGAAAAACCCCTTGGATCCCTCGAGCATGTCCACCATATCATCTAGGTGGGGTATGAAAAATCTATACTTGATGGTAATTTTTTTGATCACTCGAATATTAATACATATACGCCAATTACCATCTTTCTTCGGCGTCAATAATGCTGGTACTTGCGCAAGGGCTCATGCTCTCCCTTAGAAGCCCCCTTTTCAACAATTGCTCAACCTTCACTTGGAGAATGTCATTCTCCTTTGAGCTTAAACGATAATGTGGCTTACTTGGTAGGCTAGCCCCCGAGATGAGATCAATGTGGTGCTGAATGTCTCTCATCGGAGGTAGTCCCTCTGGAAGCTCGTCGGGCCATATACCTCTAAACTCATTACATAAAGGAAGAAGAACCGGGGATGTTCAGTGGCGTTGTATCCTCACCCTTTGCAAACCTTGGTTAAATCTGACCGGTTTTCTTAGGATTCTTCAACAACACTTGTATGGCAAGGAGAGAACCCCCCCTTCCACTTTTGAAGTCAAGGGGCGGCTCTCCGATGTCATAGGAGTTAGAATTCTTTTTCGACCATCCTTTACAAATGTGTAGGTGTTGTCTCACCCTTGATGGGTCTCATCTTAGTCCGACTGCCATGTTCGGCTGAGAAGTATGTGACATGCCTCCATGTCCACTACATCGTATAACGCCTCATCTCTATAACTTCTGCGAATGGAAAATGACACTAGGCATTGCTCGGTTACCTTAATGTTACTGACCTTCTTAATCTAACCAATGGAATACAGGGCTGGGTATTTTGTTGTTAGCAACCGGAGCATGTCTACCATCACCTTGGACCAATATATTTTCACTACTTCCATTATCGATGTGACATCGCAAAACTTCCCATTCATTGTGCAATGGGTGCGGACAATGTTATAGCGCTGAAGATAAACTTCAAGCCTCAGAGTGTGACACAAACGCCTCACTACCAAGGACTCACCATGGTCCTGACTAACCATTCGGTGTCATCGCCGCTCTCATCAACGGCTTGCTTGTACTTTTCATTCTCAGGTTCACCCTCAACAAATTCTTCTTCAACCCCCATCATTAGTAGTTAAGTTGGTGGCGGGATGCTGATGACATGCATTGGATAGGTGGCCCGGTTGGCCGCATGCCAACAATGATTCCATTTAGTGCGAGCATACGAATTATGCGTCCGACTTGGGCCTACAGTGGGAGCTGTGATGGACTGGGGCCTTAATGGACCGCTCCCCGAATCTCAGTTCACAATCGTTTGGGGGTTGAACACACCCACCAACAGGCTCATTTCCCTTTAACAGGGATGTATCCTGAACCGTAACGGTTATAGGAGCGTGATGTGTGGAATAGGGGTGCGCAGGAACTCTAGCGAGTTGAGTATCTAAATGTGTAGCATACTGCAAAGCCTCTTCTACCATCTAGACGAGAAGCATCTGTATGCGATCCTAGATATTGGTTATCAAACCACGGATAAACCTCGTAGCTCTCTGAGCGTCCCTCTCTGATAAATCATTGTGCATCACTAACCGGTTAAATTACGCTGCGGACTCATCAACAATCCGATTTCCTTTATGACCAATTCTGATACTGCTGGAACAAGACTGTTTGTAATCCACGGGGTAGGAACCGTGAGCGAAGAAGTCCCCTCATCCTTGGCCACGATCAATGGGCAACTTATTATGCCTGGTCCGAAAAACTTGTAATTGTTCCCACCACGCGGAGGCTTCCGATTTCAATTTATAGGCCACTAGTTTCACCTTATTTCGTCTAGAACGTCCGTGTAATCGAAAAAAATTAAACCCTCGCTAACCAGTCCTAAATAATTCATTAATGTGCAAATAGATCATTAAAGTGGAAGTTCAACTTTACCTCTATACACTCGTATTAGCGCGATTTCCGAAATCATTTCTGTGCATGTTGTTGCTGAGCAAGGAAGGCCTTGACATCCTCATCGTTGCCATCCGAATCCCTCGTGGTAGTCCGCCTGTTGCCGTAAGAAGCGCCTAACAGAACATTGGATTGTTCTAGGCTGCAATCTCTGATGGTTGCACGTCGTCCTGGGCTTTGTGCCGGCCAAGGACGCTGCGATCTGATCGAAAGATGCTTGCAACCCTGCATAGACATCTCAAACGATCGTTGAAAGCTTCCATCTTCTCTGTAAGGTATTGGGTCCCTTGTCACTGTCAGTGGGATGTTGCCATGTCCATCGCTAGATGCCATCTTCCCGAGGTTATTCCTCGCTATGCTACCAACTTGGCACAGATGTAAGTGAAGTGAAATTGAACCACCATCTCTTTCATAGATAGTTGATCTGAATAGATGGACCTCTTGGGAATCCTCAACCAGGACTTCCTTGATTTCTCAAGGGGTACTCGAAGAAACACGAGCAAACAGAGAAATTCTTAAGAGATTTATTGATGATAACTTAATGAATCTATCACAACAAAATTAAAAGAGTTTATATAGTCTAAGCAACTCATAAGAAACCCTAAGAGTGAGTTTAGAAAGAATCCTAAACGAAAACGGAAGAAATAATTCCAAACGAAAAGTTCATGTGCAAATTTGCGCGTCGCAATTGAGCTGCGACCGGTCACCACCCTTGGGTGACAGGTCACAAATGATTGCAACTGTCCGAAGAGCTTTAGCCATATATTTCAATTGAATTTGCGACCGATTGTAGGAGGCTGTCGACCGGTCACCAGGGAGTCCAGTTAGTCTAGAGGGTTTGGACGAATTTTGGAATAATTTAGACCGGTCGTGGCCAGTGGAGCGACCGGCCACCAGGGGTTTGTGACAAGTCATTTTTCTTGGCATTAGTTTGCTTTCTTCACTCCTCTTGGTCGATTCAGACCATGAATTCTTCGGCTAGCCCCTCTCTACATCATGAATAGTATTTTAGATGGGCCAAAAGGTGATATAGAGGCACAGAGACTCCAAAGCGTCTCATTGATGAGAACTAAGCTGCTCATCTAGTGGGCCTTACTATGGATAGGGCGTACCACAAAAAACAAAAATCACATGAGCATTCCTGGCGATTGATTGGAAGACTTGAGGCTGTTTGGTTGATGGGTAAGATTGTCTTGTCTTAGAATTTCTAAGTCTCACTGAAAACATCTTTAGTTGTGTCTCGTTGGCCATGCTTAATTTGTAATTCCTTGGAATCCCATTTTCTAACATTTTCCCAAAATCAACGCCTTGGCCTTTGGCTGGAAATGGATTCTTTGGGAAATTTTGGGAATGATTCCCTATCCATTGCAAAAAGTGTCAGTTTTTAATCCATTGATTAGAAGGTTATAATTACACAAAAGAAGTGAGTTTTAAAAAGGATATCAAAGGTGGATCCCACATAACGTAAGGTCCAAATCAACATGGATCGTCCATTTTTCAAGCCATTGCGCAGATCGTTAGCATTATTTGACCAGAGTAATTTTTAAGCGGACGGATCAACATAATGGTTAATAATAGGACCATATATATTCTATATAATAAATATTGTTATTCATTTTCTAGCTATTGATCGGATGGTTAAGGTCCTCAATCAAAGTAATTTTTTGATGAATCTTCCATCAGAGGTGATCGGCATGGATCGCTGATCAGACCTTTACACTAAAATACATAGACCATCCATTTTTCTCTATTGATCAGAAGGTTGGGATCATTAGATCTGGTGTGATTTTAGGAGCAAAGGCAAACCGACATCATGAATGATCCAAATCAATGGCTAGACCTGTTTTTAGTATAATTAATATGGACTGCCCATTTTCGTAACCATTGATAATAGATTAGTTAGGATCATCCTATGAATTAACTTTTAAGATAGATAGGAAATAAAATCCAGGCCCCACATGATGGATGGTCCATATTAATAATAGAAATCTCTATTGTAACCATTTAGTAGATATTGATGAGGCGTGGATAATGTAGTTTTTTTTAGATAGATGGGCAATCAAAGATGGGATACATCAGAGTCCAAATCAATGATATAACATTTTCCAATATGATCAATGAAACTAGCATTTTTTTTCCCCACTAATCAATAGCTGGGGTTATCATCAAAGCAATTGACAGTAATGGTTGGTTTAAAGGTGCTACATATGTGATGGAGACACTGCATGTGACCCATGACAGTATTTCCAAGACAAATCATAAGGTGAACCGAAATGCAATTTAAGGACTTTTCTCATTCCCCAACCAAAATCTATATTTCCTCCAAGAAATATTAAGCCAATTTTAAATTTAAACACTTGGAAGTTTTCCAAAACCGTAGAATTTGCTCCTTGGCGACCAAATAGCTAGGGCTGTCAACAGGTTTGGGTCCTATAGTAGCTGTACCTGGGTTGACTGGGTTCAGTCTTGCCAGGTTCTATAAGCACTCGTGCCTGGTTTAACTAAGTTTCAGGCCTGTTTTTTAAGACTTGAATTTATTTTTTAGTCATGCAGTGTGTCACGCCCCGAAATTCGGACTCAGAGTGTGCACCCTCCGGCCCAGTTTACGGGGTATAACTGATGCACTAAATGCATTTATAACGTTAAACAACTTTAAGAGGCATAAAATAATGACATACTAAGTTATCATTTATTCATGAAGTATTCAACCATAAACTAAGTCCACCCATTTGGGACTTTATTAGATGTCTACTAATTATTGAAAATAATAAAATAAAAGAAAACTAGTCTAAACGTCTTGGTTTAGGGCCGCCACTTCATCCTCGGTTAAATTAGGTCAATAGTCCTGCGGTTCCTCTAGTGGTCCTATCTCATTATCAAGGGCATTCTCTGAAGGTTCAACGTCCACATCATCTGTATATTTTTAATCCACAACGTCAGCTGGAAAGCCCAGTGAGTAACCCAATACGGTTCGCATGCATTTCAATTAAACAGGATAAACACATGCTATCAAATATAGGTAACATATAATTAATACAAGAATGAATGAAATGATGCATCAAGTGGGCATATATTCAGTCTTCCACTTGCTTCGATTGGATCCCATCAATCGGCTCCCCCTTCCTTGTAGGGCGGACTTCCACATATTAGTGGGCTTCCAGGATGGTCCCTGGATAATCGGGTACTTAAGTATCTACCGGTCTTCCAGAGTCGAACTCCAGGCACAATAATTCATAAATGCATGCAATAATTTACACTCATATAATAATTCACATCCGTACATTTCTTCTCTCCTTTGAGAGGCCACATTTCATGACATCTATTATAAATGAAAATTATTTAAATAACATTTAAACAGCATGAATCATCAATATCATGTATTACGTTCATCACACAACTTAATTAAAATGACTAGGAACGTGTTGGGATGTACTCACTTGTTGATAGTGGCGATTACTTGTTAATTCTGTCACTTCCTGAGTAGAATCGGTCCTGAATCTACCAATAAATATAATTTATATTTATAAATCACCAATCTAGCCTTAATATACTTATTTTCAATTTGGATTATACTTTATTGAGGTTTGGTTCCTTAATGGACGGTCTAGATTCGATTATTGTGACCCACGTTTCTAAAAGGAATGATCCTTTTACAATTTTCTGATGGTACGGCCCACTTGACTGGTGGGTTATCCTATACTTGGTCACAAGTTCCCCAATGATACATTACCAAATATGATTGATTATATTTTGTAAGGATTTTGTCGTAGGATATCATAAAATGATCCATTTATGAGAATCCATACCGTACCTCCCCACTATTTCACTTGGCATGCCTGCTTGAAATCTGATTGGGGTGATTTTTTGTCACAAAACTAATAATTCATTACTCCAGAGATTGGGTGGATCGGATTTTCCAAAGACTAAACAGTGGGGCCCACAAGCTCCAACCAGTGGACAGGTGTTGTCCCCACTGTTTGTCTTAGTATGGCCCACTGGAATATTCTATACGGGCCATTTTTGGTCCTCAACCAGAAAACTTACTTATTAATATATTGGACGGATTAGATTTCTCAAAATGTCATCAAATGGGTCCCAAAAGTGGACAGCAATCCAAAATCGGACTGCCTCAACCATGTGTGTTGTTATCATTACTATTTTGAGTGGTGTGGGCCACCTGAGATTCGAATTTATCTGATTTTTGGACCCAAGCTGTAAAACATTATAATACAACATATGGTCGGCTTGGATCTACTGATTTCATCACAATGGGGTCCACGAGTGGACCGCTGTCCACGCCCAGAATTTCTATCTTTTTAAATTTCATATTTATTTTATAATTTTTCACCATTAGTTTGTTTCAGGTGGTGTGGTCCACTCGGACCTCAGTTTGGGTCCAAATTCGGACACTCGTCCTAAACTGAGATGGAGAAATAAATGGGCGGAGTGGATGTACAAAATACATCAAGGTGGGGTCCCATGAGTGAGGCCCCCACGTCACGTTCAAATCTCACTAACGCTGGACGTTCCAGGAACTTCCTTTCCTCCTTTTCTTTTTTTCTTATATTTATTTATTTATTATTATTATTATTATTATTATTATTATTTATTTATTTATTTATTTAGGCTATATATATGGTTTACAAGAGATCTGGTCCGACCATTGGGTCGGCCACCTCATTGTGGCCCAATAATGTTTTGGAATAAAATAATTTATCATAATTAATTTAATAATTAAATTAAACCATAATAAACGAATTTTAAAGGCTATCATTCATTCAATCGATGTGGCCCATCTGAAGGTCCATTCGATCTGAATTTTGTGGCCCATGTACATTTTGGCCTTATGGTCATTATGGACCTGTCCAGACGATTCCTGGCCCACCCAAATGGTCCCCACCAATCACAATCACATATTCAAGGGTTAAGATAAACATAAGGTCCCTAGATCCGTATAATGAACGGACGGACGATCTGACCCGTTCATTGGTTTGGATCTGGGCCTACTTAAATGAAATAAAAAGAACACCTACTGATTTAGCCGCAAGATCCCTCCATTCCTCTTTCTTTCTCTCCTTTTCTTTCCTTTCTTTTACGATGGATGAAATACCCTCTCGTTCTTCTCTTTTTAAAGAGAAGTTTGTGGGATTTGTTGCGGATAAGATGGGTTGGTGAGATAAGATAAGATAATTTTGAATTTCAAAATTTGTATTTAGAACAAAAAAGAAAATTAAATTCTTGTTAGTGATAGGACTCGATCCTAGTCTTTCCTCTCACTTAAGAGAGCTTTAACCAATCAATCCATGCTTTTCTTTTATTTATTAATTTTAAATTTATTTAGTTAAACCCATTATTGTTCCTAAAAGAAAATTTTTCTACCGAAAATTTTAGGATCGTTACATTCTACCCCCTAATAAAAATTTCGTCTCCTCGAAATTACCTGGGTTCTTGTTCGAATAGCAGAGGATATTTTTCGCGAAATTTCCGACTCTTGCTCCCATGATGCTTCTTCTGTTCCATGATGGTTCCACAGTACTTTAACTAACAACACAGTCTTATTTCATAATACATGCTCCTTCCGGTCCAAGATACGAATCGGCTTTATACATAAGAGACGTCTTCTTGAAGTTCCAGGTCTTGCCAATAGTATGCGAAGCATCTCTTTCGTACTTTCGTAGCATAGACACATGGAATACATTTTGAACACTTGCAAGTTGAGGTGGTAACGCAAGTTTGTAAGCTGTAACTCCTATTCGCTCTATAATCTGGAATGGACTGATAAAAACGCGGAGCTAGTTTGCCTTTATTTCCGAATCACATTAATCCCTTCATTGGTGAAACTTTGAGGAAAACGTGATCTCCTTCCTGAAATGTAAGTCTCGTCTTCTGTTGTCTACATAACTCTTTTGACGGCTTTGAGCTACTAATAACGCTTCCGAATGAGTTCAACTTTTTACTAAAGCTTCCTGAATAATGTCGGGACCAATCAAACTCTTCTCGACCACTTCTGTCCAGCAATTAGGTGCTTGACAAGGTCGCCCATACAATGCTTCGTACGGTGCTATACAAATACTAGCTTGATAACTATTGTTGTAGGCGACTCAGCAAAATGCAGATTATCGTCCCAACTGCCTTTGAAATCGAGAGCACATGTACGTAACAAGTCTCGAGTATCTGGTTCACCCTTTTTGTCTGCCCATTTGATTGTGGATGATAAGCTGTACTAAAGTCCAAAGTCGTACCCATGGCTTCTTGTAAACTTGTCCAGAACCATGATGTGAATCGAGGGTCACGATCTGAGACGATGGAACTCGGTACACCATGCAACCGCACTACTTCTTTGATGTATAGTCTGGCTAAAGACATCCATCGAATATTATTCGAATGGGAATAAAATGAGCCGATTTCGTTAATCGGTCTACAATTACCCAAATCGAATCACGCTTCTTCTGAGTCACGGGTAGCCCAACTATAAAGTCCATGGATATACAATCCCACTTCCATTCGGGTATCTTCAACAGCTGAAGAAGTCCGGACGGATTTTAATGATCAGCCTTCACCTGCTGGCAGACAAAACCCGTGACACGTATTTGGCGATATCTTTCTTCATATTCGGCCACCAATACAATTGCTTCACATTTTGGTACATCTTTGTACTCCCAGGGTGAATCGTGAACTTTGTTCGATGAGCTGTCTTCAGAATTTCTTCCTTTAATTCAGGTATATTCGGTACGCATAGACGATTACGATACCGAATACCTTTGTCTTCCCATATCTTCCATTCTGAAGCTTCTTTCCCTTGATGTTTAACTATCACCTGCTGTAACCATTCACTACTTCCTTGGGCTTCTATGATCCTGTCAGCTAAGGTTGGTCTTATCCTGAGATTTCCCAACCGAACATGCTCATGATCACGAAATAACAATTCTACATCGAATTCCTTTGCATCATCAAGCATTTTCCATTCATGAACCATGAGATTTGCCATGATGTGCTGCTTATATTGCTTCCTGCTGAGAGCGTCTGCTACTAAATTAGCCTTTCCTGGGTGATATAATAACTCAAAATCATAATCTTTCAGAAATTCCACCCACCTTCGTTGTCTCATATATTAGCTCCTTCTGCGAGAGCAAATATTGTAGGCTTTTATGATCGGTGAATAAATCAAACCGCTCGCCATACAAATAATGCCTCTAAATCTTCAAGGCGAACACAATAGCGGCTAGTTCCAAATCATGTGTAGGATAATTACGTTCATGATTCTTTAATTGCCTTGACGCATATGCTATCACCTTGCATTCTTACATTAATACGCAACCTAGGCTTAAAATAGATGCATCTGTATAGAGTATAAACTTCACACCCTCCTGTGGAAGGGTGAGAACAGGAGCTGTAGTTAGAAGTCTTTTCAACTCCCGAAATGCTTCTTCACATCTTTCGGTCCATATAAAAGGAAGCTAATCATGAGTGGACATGGGCAGAGTTTGAGAAGAAATTTCGTGAGAAGTATTTTCCTCGGGCCTACAGAAATCAGAAAATGGCCGAGTTCACTAAGTTAGAACAAGGCTCAATGACTGTGGCTCAGTATGAAGCTAAGTTCGCAGAATTGTCCAGACATGTTCCGAAAATCTTGGAAGATGAAGAATATAAAATCTCTAAGTTTGATGAAGGACTTCGTTAGAATATTCGAACAAAGTTCTGCACCGACACTATTAAAAGCTATTCTGAGATTGTGGACAAAGCGTTCAAGGCTGAAATGGATAATGAACGGTTCCAGAAATCCTCGTACTTAAATAACTGGAAGTCAATCTAAGTCTGCACCAAGTCAGTAGGAATCATTAGAGAAGAGGCAAAGGGTTAATGTGCCAACTTTCGTGGCGAACAGTCAGGACCAGTTCTTTGCTGAAAACTGTGCTCACTGCAATAAGTATGGACACAAAGAAATACACTGTCGGACTCGACTTCGTGACATGGGTTTACTACCTTCCTTACCTTCCCGTGTGCAGTTCCCTGCTACAACTCAACAGTTAGGCATGACATTTCAGGCATCACGGTCAGCAAATCCCTATCCTCAATCTTCAAAGTTGTTACCTCCCAGGCCGCAACAGTTCCAACAAAATCGGCCCCAGCAGCCAGCTCGACCTACGACTTCTCAGAATTGAGGAGGATAACAATTTAGACAACAACCTATGCAAGGAAAAGTATATGCGATTGCACCAACTGCTGAGCCAGAGGTGGACAACAATGTGGTGGAAGGTATGGCGAATGTTCGTGATAAATCTGTTACTATTCTTTTCGACTCTGGTGCTAGCTTATCTTTCATATCAACTGCTGTAGTGGAACGATTAGGCCTTAAACCAGAACACCTTAGAAAAACAATCTCAGTTGAGACACCTATAGGAAAGGCAAACAGTCTTGAACCAAGTGTGTAGAGCATGTCAACTCAATATTGGTGGTGTACTTATGCCAACAGATTTGATTGTGATGGACATGCCAGGGTATAATGTAATCCTAGGTATGGACTGGCTTACCTCGAATCGAGCTAAAATAGATTTTCATGATAAGTCAGTTACTTTCTCTATTCCTGGCAAAGAACCATTCCAAATGCAGGTCATAGAGAAGGGTAAAGAATTTATACATATCATGGTGCTAAAAGAAGGTGAGTCACAAGATCAGACCTTGGATCAAATTCCGATGGCGAGTGAGTATCCCGAGGTTTTTCAGGACATTCTTGGATTACCACCTCGACGGGACGTTGATTTCGGTATCGATCTCTTACTAGGTACTGCACCAATCTCTATTCAGCCATACCGAATGTCGACAGTGGAATTAAAGGAGTTGAAAGATCAGCTAGGTGAATTAACAAAACAAGGTTTCATAAGACCTAGCACATTCCCGTGGGGTGCGCTAGTAATTTTTGTAAAGAAGAAGGATGGTAGTATGCGGTTATGTATTGACTACCGTCGGCTGAATGAGGTGACCATCAACAATAAATACCCATTACCTTGTATCGATGATTTATTCGATCAGTTGAAGGGTGCTTGCTATTTCTCTAAAATCGATTTAAGGTCAGGGTATCATCAGCTACGAATCAAGGAAGCAGATATATACAAGACGGTGTTCTGAACACGATATGGGCATTATGAATTTTTTGTTATGCCTTTTGGGTTAACCAATGCCCTAGCCGTGTTTATGGATTTGATGAACAGAATATTCCAGCCATATCTGGATCAGTTCGTTATCGTATTTATCGATGATATATTAATTTACTCGAAGACTAGTAGGGAGCATAAGATGCATTTGAAGACATCGTTGCAGGTTCTGAAGGATAACCAACTTTATGCAAAATTTTCGAAGTGTGAATTTTGGGCAGATAAAATTCAATTCATCGGCCATGTTATCTCCAGAGAAGTAGTAGCAGTGGACCCAACAAAGATTGAGGCAGTAGTCAAATGGGAACAACCCACTAATGTGTCGGAAATCCGAAGTTTCCTTGGTCTGGCTGGATATTACCGGAGATTCATCAAAGACTTCTCCAAAATTTCTGGCTCGTTAACCAGCTTGACTCGGGAGGGTGCACACTCTGAGTCCGGATTTCGGGGCGTGACACAGTGCACCCATCTTGTGCCCAACATAAAAAGGGCTTAGAAAAATTAGGAGACTAATGAGGTTAGGCCGGATTGCAAACTTATAAGTTTTCACCAAAAACCATGAAGTTAGCTAGTAGGAATATAAGCCGTTTATAAATAGTAAGTTTATTATTTATAGTAAGTTACTTTTATGAGTTGGAGTTTAACTCTAAAACTTCTTCCTAGAGTTTAGTTTCTTATTTAAAGCATTGTAATTATGTTTTTATCATCAATCAATTATTTACGAATTTCTTAGGAAATATTCCTAGCATAACTTTTTACCTCATAGATCTCGAGGAAGTCTGGTTAAAGAGTCCCAAGGCCTTATGGATTCAAGGTAGTTATCCGGTGAGGGAGATGGTGATCGACCTTGCCACATTCTCCCTGTGTCACATTGCAGTTCCAGAAATCCCCACAGTCCCAGGCTGGGCAACTTACCAGAAGCACATCCTTGCTAATTATCTTCTAGGATGCTGATTTTGGGTACATCAAAATGCAACCTCAATTAATCAAGACGTTTCATGTTGAACCTTTACTGTCCTAGATATTGCATTGTGGCGAAAAGGGCATCCTGGCATTGTGGCTCCTGAAATCCCTGCTGCCCCAAAATGCACGACTGATCAAAAGAGCATCCTTTCTAATGAATTATTTTCCAGGATGCTGATTTGGGATACATCCAAACATAACCTTAAAAATCCAAGACATTTCAAGTCAAAACCTTTAATGTCCTTGATATTGTGTTGTGGGCGAAAGGGGATCCTAGGCATGCATGGCAGTTCCTGAAATCGTTGCCGCCCTAAAATGCACGACTGATCAAAAGTGCATCCTTTCTAATGGAGTATCTTCCAGGAAGCTGATTTGGGGTGCATCCAGGTGCGACCTTAATTAACTACGTGGGGCACACATGCATTTTAAACTACCAATATGGGGCTCTTGAAATATCCATCCTACAAACATGGCTATCATTTTACATGCACCTTTAACTTCATATATCCTGTAAAATGCTGAAATCTTGAAATAGAGAAGTAAGGATTAGCAATCCATTAACAACTTCTACTAAGTTAAACATAGCCTTTCAAGATGGAAAGTGGAACTCAAGAATTCCCAACTTAGCTTGTTAATGAGGAAATTTCTTTGTTGTGGATGTTGGATCAATGGCCATGAGGCCCTCTTGAACCTAGCTGTTCATGATGGAGATCCTAGTAATCCCCACATCCGCTTTTTAATCAAACTTCTAAAATCATTTAATTTGTATTAGTACTACTATTATTAATGTTACTTATTTTGTAAAATGGTTAGGACTGTTGATCTGACAATTAGGATGGTGGATCAGAGTCTTTATAAAGGAGATTAGCAAACCCATCACTAGAAGTACACGAAACTAGAGAGAACACGAGAACCACCTAAAGTCAGGAATAGCATTCTCCCACTGCTATCCCCACTCTCACGGCACTCTTACTGTTTTGCTTGTGTTTTATTCCGAAACAACCATTCGAAGGTTAGAAGCATGGGGTTGTTTCAGAACTGTCCAATTTGTTAATGGATTCTCACTAGTTTTTCAGATTGTGAGAAGCACAAAATTGTATATCCATGCCAATGGCGGCGCTAATGCAATATTCACACCATTCATGAGGCGAGTCTCATCACAAACTTCCCTGGCCTGAAAATGTGGCCTGTCCACTCATCAGGTAGGCCACCCTCGTACCCAGAAAGATTAAATGGACAGTTAAAAGAAAACGACCGACAAGCTGTATTTAACATACAAGTTAGGTCCACCTGATAGGCTGTCCAGCCAGATTTTTTGGCCAGATCATCTTATACGTAGGCGCCAAGCAATTTGGTTGTTGGTATTTGAGACATGGTTTGCATTTATTAATTTAGTCTGTTCTTAGTTTGTGGACGACTATATGCTCACCCAATCATGCAGCATCGAGTGATCTTGAAGGAGCATTGTTGGAAAATTCAGAGAAGAATAAATGGATGGTTGATTTTCATTTTGCAAATCAAGGGCTGTGATGGGATGAAAGATTGTCCCATTGAGAGAGAGAGAGAGAGAGAGAGAGAGAGAGAGAGAGGGAAATTTGTTCAAGTACACATGTTCTGATCTAGCATGTGCGAATGGAATCTGGGTCATTCATCAGGTGGGCAGGCCATGAGCTGGTTGCCTCATCAGGTGGGCTGCATTGCTGATCTTGCTCTGCCTTAGCTCATTGTTTCATTAATTCATCATATTGTCTAGAGAGCCCAAACTTGGGTTCCCCTTCATTCGGCTGGGCCACATGATCATGTTGCAACATTTCCTCCATCAGACGGTCCTAGCCATCTGGTCAGTGGCTTGTAAATGAATGATGACAAACAATCACCTGAATCTCTCTTGGGGGCAGTGCACAAGACTTCTAGATCTCGCACCCCAACCATGGTGATTATGGGATCTGATAATGCGGAAACACAATCAACAATCAATCACACGAACACAAAAAAAATTTTATGTGGAAAACCCTCAAACGGAGGTAAAAACCTTGGGACCTCATCCAGATAACAAATCCACTATGTAAAAGGCTATTAAACAACAATCACAAGCACAACCCGCTTGGATCTAATCAATCTTTACCCACAAAGGTGGATAACAATCAAAGAGAATTGAAAACTAAGAGATCTCACCAAATCCGAGGATGGAGGAGAAACCGAGATGCCGTTTGTTGCATGGATGAAGCGTCACAAGCAAAAACCTCTTTTCAACGATCTTCTTCTCTCTCTCTTCTTCTCTTCCTCTTTTTTTTCTCTCTCTCTCTTACCTTAGACGTGTAGAACACCTATTTGGATACCCTAATCTCGATTAGCAAGTTTTATATAACACTTCGCGAGAGATAAAGCTAAAACAGGAAACTGCGTTTCGTAGTCCGTGTGCCCGTCGAGCGCCCGACCAGACATTGTTGAGTTCCTGATAAAAGGTAAAACTGCCTAGAGAGTTATGAGAAAAAATCACCAAATTCCAGTCACCCCGATCGAACCTGGTTAGGTCCTGATCAGGGATCCAGGCGTTCGATCAACATTCTATCCGTCGCCTAACCATCTCCAAAATTGTCTAGTGACCAAGCTATCATCCGGGGCGAATTTCGGTCGCCCAATGACCCCCCGAGCTGCACTCTCTCCTCTCTTCATAAGGAGGAACACTCCATTAAATCTCATTCTTCCGACTCAAGAGGAGGGCTTCATTGTCTTCAAGCATGCCATGCTTCCACAAGAAATAGTGCAAAGGGGGATGGGTAGCTCCGGATGTGATCTTTCTCACACGTACCTGCAGGGTGATCCAAGAGGGTAGAAACGAGGGCCTCACGAGACTATCTCGGAGGTGGCAGAGGTGTCACGTGGGTGGCACGCACCAGATGGGCACCCACCTCCCCAGCTGGAACTCAGCTCTGGCAGGGAGTTCTCCCACATGCGCGAGAGGCTGCTTACTTGGTTTAGTTTGAAAGATTTTCTCTCCACACGCTCTATTTGGGCTTAGATTGGGCTTAGGCTATGGTTTAGGTGTGGGCTTAACTAGGTGAGTTAACTGGGTTGTGGGGACTGACTTGGCCGACCGGGTGAGTTGACTCAACGGGTTGACTTAGTGGGTTGACTTGGTCCATTTCTAGGGTTTTGGGGCTAAGTTGGGGTATGGATCAAGGTTTGGGCTTGATGAGGTGCGGATCGCTATCCATCCTAGTCGTCCAATGTTTAGTTAGCTTGTTAGCCTGAGGTGGGGTGTCTACATACCGGAACTAGCAAGAACATAGTGTCCAAGGTGATGGTGGACAAGCTCCGGTTACCGACCACGAAACACCTAATGCCGTATTCCATTGACTGGATCAGAAGGTTAGCGACACTAAGGTAACTGAGCAGTGTTTGGTTTCATTTTCTATCAATAGGAGCTACAAGGATTAGGTGTTATGTGATGTGATTGATATGGAAGCGTGTCATCTATTACTTAGATGGTTGTGGCAATCGGACCAAGATGCGACCCATCATGGGCATGACAACACGTACATGTTCGTTAAGGATGGGAGGAAACAGATCCTCTCTCCTATGGAACTGGAGGGCGGCCCCAAGACTTCCGTAGTGGAGAAGAACTCTCTCCTTGCCATACGAGAGTTTGTAGAAGAAGCTAAGGAGTTGGGCAAAATATACGCCATGGTTGTGAAGGGAGGAGACTTTGGGAATCATGTCATACCCTCGAGACTTCGTCCTTTACTCGATGAGTTTCATGAGAATTGGCCCAAAGAGCTTACCCAAGGGTTCCCCCGATGAGGGACATCCAGTATAATATTGATTTCATCCCTAGGGCAAGCCTACCCAACCAACCGTACTATCGGTTGAGCCCTAAGGAGAGTGAAATCCTCCAAGGCCAAGTCGAGGAGTTACTGAAGAAGGGAATGTTGAGGGAGATCATGAGTCCTTTTGTCGGTCCATCTCTTTTGACTCCCAATAAGAACGGGGAGTTAGCGAATGTGCGTGGACAGTCGGGCGATAAACAAGATTACCATAAAGTACCGGTTTCCAATACCTTGACTGGATGACATGTTAGACATGATTGAAGGGTCGAAAGTGTTTTCCAAGATGGATTTACATTGGCGGGTATCATCAAATTCGTGTCCGCCTTGAGGACGAATGGAAGACAGCTTTGAAGACTAAGGAGGGGCTATATGAGTGGATGGTAATGCCATTTGGGTTGTCGAATGCCCCGACCACCTTCATACGGCTCATGAACCAAGTATTGAAGCCATTTATTGGCCTCTTTGTTGTAGTGTAGTTCGATGACATCATCATCTATAGCCAAGATGAATAAACCCATATGAAGCATCTCAGAGAAGTACTTCGAGTGCTCCGTGGGAACAAGTTGTATTTGAATATGAAGAAATGCGATTTTTGGATAGATCATTTGCTCTTCTTGGGATTCATTGTATCGTCCCGGGCATCCGAGTAGATGAAGACAAGGTGCGAGTCATACTTGGCCTACCCTGACTAACATCCATGAAGTTCGGAGCTTTCATGGGTTGGCCACCTTTGATCGTCGCTTTGTCAAGAACTTCAGTACGGTCGTCGCACCTATCACAGACTACATGAAAATGGTCATTTTCATTGGACTAACGAAGCGGACTAAAGCTTCACTGAGATCAAGCATAAACCTGTCGTCCGCTCCGGTTCTTGTGTTACCCAACTTCAAGAAGGTTTCGAGGGTACATTGTGATGCATCGTATGTTGGGGTTGACACCATATTATCTCAGGAAGGCAAGCCCATTGCCTTCTATAGTGAAAAGTTGAGTGATGAGGAAGAAATGGTCTGCCTATGAGATTGAGTTTTATGCAGTGGTGCAAGCATTGCGGCATTGGCGTCACTACCTTATCCAAAGGGAGTTCGTATTGTACACGGACCACCAAGCTCTTAAATTTCTTAATAATTAGACTAACATTAGTCGTATGCATGCTCGGTGGATTTCCTTTTTGCAGGAATTCACATTTCTGTTGAAGCACAAGTTCGGACAGAAAAATACGGTCACTGACGCCCTTAGTCATCGAGCCGATCTCCTCATTACATTGAGCACTGAGGTCATTGGTTTTGAACGCCTTAAGGAGTTATATGCTAAGGATGATGAGTTTAAGGATGTATGGTCACGTTGTAAAGAAGGTCACCCCAGTGATTTTCATATTTAGGATGACTATCTATTCTACGGGAACCGTTTGTGTATTCCGCAAGGTTCGCTGTGGGATAAGATCATCCTAAAGCTTCATGGTGGTGGTCTTGGAGGCCATTTGGATCGAGACAAGATGAAAGCTATGGTGGAAGAGGGTTTTACTGGCCTCATCTAGTCCGGGATGCTGGAAGGATGGTTGCAGCGTTGTCATACTTGCCATGTGTCAAAGGGTCATTAACAAAACATTGGGATCTACACTCCTCTACTTGTGCCGGATGGTCCTTGGGAAGACATTCAATAATTTTGTTTTGGGTCTCCCACGAACATAACGAGGCATGAATTCTGCATTCGTGATGGTAGATCGATTTTCTAAAATGGTACATTTCATTCAATGTCGAAAAACGTACGATGCTACAAGTGTGGTGAACTTATTTTTCAGGGAAGTAGTGAGGCTCCATGGTATTCCGTAGACCATAACGTCAAACCGTGATACAAAGTTTGTCACCACTTTATCGAACTTTGTGCAGTCAATTCGACACGCAACTTTTGTTTAGTAGTGCATATCATCCCAGACGGATGGGCAAACTGAAGTGGTGAATCAAACCTTAGAAACTTATATACGATGCATCCCAGGAGACAAGCCGAAGCAGAGACTTATCCCTATCTCAAGCTGAGTTCACCTTCAACAACATGGTGAAACGATCAATCGGGAAGTTGCCATTACAGATTGTCCTATGGGCGAACCCTTCATCACACGCTCGACTTAGTCTCATTGCCCAAGGTTCCGGGACGGAGCATAGCAGCTGAGAACATCACAGAAAGAATAGCGAAAATTTACGCTGAAGTTGGAATACACTATGTGAGTCAACAACAAGTACAAAGAAGATGCAGATAAACATCATCGTGTTAAGACCTTCGAGGTGGGAGATCAAGTCATGGTTTCACTTGCGCAAGGAGCGCTTTCCTATCGGCACATATAACAAGCTCAAGCACAAGAATATCGGGCCCGTGCCAATCCTCTTAAAGATCAATGGACAATGCTTATGTTGTTGATCTTTTAGAGGAATTGAGATCTCCCGGACATTCAACGTCACTGGCCTGTATGAGTACCATGAGCCAGAAGATAATGCGAACTCGAGGTCGAGTTCTTTTTAAGGACGGGAAGGACTGATGTAGAGGGTGTAGCTAACCTCTACATGATAAAGATGGACTAGTGGAAGGATCAACGGAAGGCGCCATCGAAGGGGCCAAATCAAAATTGCTGTTGAAGAAAACAACCCTTGCTTGACTAGTCATTTGATCGGTCGCTTGTTGTCCAGATTGGTCTCGGCCGGTCTGGGGACTGGTAGAATTTCCAGCGCTGGGCAGTCCAACTCTCTTGACTGTCCAGACCCTTTGCCAACCGAACTCGCTCGACCGGTCGTGATGATTAACGATCGACCTAGACCGGTCGTCCCGACCGGCTGGATTTCCTTTGCCAATAGCTTTTTTTTTTTTAGAAGAAGAAGAAGAGATATTATTGAGCCATCAGGGAAATATACAGAGCATATAGATTCAGGTAGTTTTCTGGGAATAAAATTCCCGAAGGCTACCTATCGTGAACTCCCTAAGGGCCCAACCTAGGGGGAAAACGGCCTAGAGGAAGCCTTTATCCCTTCTAATGGAGCCCAACCCCCACTTTGTCTAAAACTATATTGCCTCTAATAAAATCTGGAAGCTCCCTAACCGAAGAAAAGAAAGAGCAACGTTGCTATCTGCTGCTCATTTTAGCCCAAACCGTCAGCAAACCTTGTTGGCTTCTCTCGACGTTTGCGAGCTCCTTCGCCAATAGCTCAAACTCTCTACTACTGCTTTAGTCACATCCAACTGATTGTGAGACGCACAAATTCTCATGCGAAACTTGCTATTTGATTTTAGACTTTTGTTTCTGCGTAGAATTCTTTCTATTCTTGTTATTAGGATTTATGGTTGATGGTCTAAAGTATAAACCAAAACTCTTTTATTTCATGTTTGAGGATTCATTCACCAATAATACTATTTTTCTCTTTGCTCGTGTTCTTCGAGTGCCCCCTTGAGAAATCAAGGTAGATCGAGTTATTGTGCTCGATCGGTCCATGCATTTTGATCGATTATCCTACGAGAGAGAGTAGTTGGACCGATCATCCTACGAGAGAGGTGGTGTTTGATCTTGCTTCGTTGACGTCTGTGCTAGAAAGGAGCCACAGGCTTAGATTCTCTAAGTTGTCAACATGTTGTAACATCGTGGCCACCTGATCAGTGGACCAACGTGATTGAGGTATGATCCTGAAGGAACGAAACCACCTGATGGACAGCTATGATGTACCACGGGCGCGGATTTCCTGTGAAAAGCCTTGCGCAGGAAGTTCCTGCGCTGGGAACCAAGGTGGGGCCCACAGTGATGTTTTTTTGATAAATCCACCCCATCCATCCTTTATTGGGAGCTCATTTTAGGACATGAGAACAAAAATGATCCGGATCCAAGACTTGAGTGGGCCTCACTAAAGGAAAAGGTGGGTAGGGAAATTACTACCGTTGAAACCTCCCTGGTCCATAGTGATGTTTATATGACATCCATACTGTTCATAACGTCACTACTATTGGGATGAACTGGAAACACAAATATTATCCTGATTCGAAGCTCCTGTGGCTCCACAAATATTTCAACAGTGGACGTTCAATCCTCACGTTTTCGGCCCACTTGAGTCTTGTATCCGGTTCATTTTTGTTCTCATGTTATAAAATGAGCTCCCAAAACGGATGGACGGTTGGATTTATCCTAAAACATCACTGTGGCCCAACTTGGTTCAGTAAACTATGGACCGATTTGTTTGGATGATGACAACATTCAGTATCCTGTAAGTCATGTTCATATTAGGCCGGTAGACACACCAACTGCTTCTTTGAAAAATCCCTGTCTTGATTCACTCACTAATTTAGCTGTGCTTTAACAAGTCAACTGAAAGGAACGCTACTTTTTTCTGACGCTGAAATGATAACTTCTCAGCCCATGAAATACTTCAGCGACAGGTGGAGTATCAGCTACCTAATTGATCCTTCACCCCCAGGAGTTCAATGAGAAGCTGTGATATGTGAGTTTATCTTGGATTGCATTAATCAGGATCCAGGCAGAGACCAACAATGAAGTTATGACTAATGCTGTGTAACAGTTTTATGTAGCTTGGTTTGAAAACTTTAAATAGATGGTTAACTATTTTGTTGGTATTGTGTTTTATGTCTTGATGAATGAGTACAGCAGAATGAATGATTATTTAAATAAATATTTTAAAAATTAAACATTTTAGCCACAATTTGTAATAAAGGCTAAAACATATTTTTAGCCTCAGTTGACAGAAACTGAGACTTGGATTTAGTCTCGGTTGTTGAGAACCAAGGGATAAATTGAATTTAGCCTTGGTTGTTGAGAACCGAGGTGATAAACTGAATTTAGCCTCGGTTAATGCCAAGAGAGATTAAATTTGTCTTTAGCCTCAGTTTTGTTGCAGTTACCTAAATCGAGGTTACAACTCTCGTGGCTAAAGGTTTTAGCCTCAATTGTTAGGAATTGAGGTTAAAAAAAGATTTAGCTTCGGTTGAAGACAATTGACGCTGAAATTTGGATTTAGTCTCAATTGGAAACAATGGATGCTAAAAACTTGATTTAGCCTCATTTAGATGCAACCGAAGCTAAAACGGTTCTGGTTATAAAAGTCTTTTTCGCCTCAGTTGCTAAAAGTGAGGCTAAAGCCTTTAACCACGGGGGTTGAAGCCTGGATTTAGATAACTGAGACAAATTGAAGCAAAACTGAGGCTAAAGGCTTTAGCTTCAGTTTTAAACATTTTTTAGCCACAAGTTTGAATTGAGGCTAAAGGCCTTTTTTCTTGTAGTGTCCGCGCCCATGTACCACTCACGATGGCACATGTGATGGCGTGTAGATGGTACGCCCTGCATGCTCCAATGCGGATTGCATGGTGACCCAACACTCCCTTGCTACGTGGTGTTAGGACTTTGTGGGGCCTACCGTGTTGTGTGTGTTTTATCCATACCGTTCATCAGTTTTGCCATCTCATTGTAGCAACTCAACCTGAAATTAAAGCATATCCAAAGCTGTGTCTCGCTTGCTAGCCCACTGGAGACGCCTAGGCGTTTCAACAGCATATCTCAGGTTTGAAATGCTAAGGAGACACTAACTCCACCGATGGGTGGGTGCATCGTGTGATTAACCTTGTGGGTGTGTGATGAACCGTGTGAGTGCGTTGGCAGAAAACAGGGTGGGTGCTTTGCATGACTAACCAAAAAAAAAAAAAAAACAAAGTATATCCAAAACTCAAATGAACTATTTCGCTGCTAAAGTCTTTCGCAGGAAGTTCCTGCACTAGGAATCTAGATGGGGCTCACCGTGATGTTTCTGAGAAATCCACGCCATCCATTCATTTTGTGAGCTCATTTTAGGAAAACCAAAAATGAAATGAATCCACAACTCAAGTGGGCTGAAAAAGTAAGGATTGAACGTCCACAGTAGAAATATTCGTGGGGCCACAGAAGTCTTGAATCAGGTTAGTATTTGTGTTTTCAGTTCATCCCAGTAGGAATGACATTATGAACGGTATGGATGGCATATTAACATCATTTTGGACCTCAGGGAGGTTTCAACCGTAGAAATTTTCCTGCCCACCTTTTCTTTTAGTGCGGCCCACTTGAGTCTTGGATTCGGTTCATTTTTTGTCGCACCTCCTAAAATGAGCTCACAAAACGGATGGACAGCGTGGATTTCTTAGAAACATCAAGTGGGCCCCACCTAGATTCCCAGCGCAGTAAATCCGTTTCCTTCAGCGAGCGTGCGTGACCTTACGAAGAGTCGAATGACAACCAATAATTACTGTAGGCCCTAGGAGCCTTTCAAGTGGACGTCATTATCTTAACCATCTGAT
>PVNU02002637.1:0-61818 GCA_003013855.2 Liriodendron chinense | reverse complement strand
AGGAAGTAGGCAACCGGGGGCATGCCGATATCCACCTGGACTGTGTAGAACAGGTTTTGGATGGCTACCTGTGGCCGTATGATGTCCGTGACCAATGTTCCATTAGTTCTCATTGTAATCATCGATTGAAGATGACGAATGCGAGCTCTCGACATCTCAGAGCTCCTCTGGGCTATTTGGATGTCGGTGAGGCTCCCAGGGTAGAGCTGAGAGTCCGGGGAGAATGGGCCTATCAGCTTTAAGCTGAAGCTGTTGGCTCCGGTGACTGCCGATGCAATGAGGAAGAGGAGGAGAAATATGGGAGGAAATACACCGAGCTTGGGTGTAATTCCGGCCATGTCCATTGAGTGTGAGAGCGGCTTGCCGGCTTGGTAGTTGGCTCTTCTTCATATCCTGTTTCGGAACACTTGGATTTCTCCTGCATTAAAATGCTGAGGTGTGCTAAGTCCACACTCGTGTACAGCCCTACTCGTACGGAAGCCGTCAGATATGCTATTACAGCACATGTACGATAGATCCGAGCTTTCCCTAAGATGGGCCATGTCTTTTAGATAGTCTGACTCAAATAAGAGGACAGTTCGTGCTAGAGTGGACCACGGTTCACAAAACAAATGGACGGTTAATAAATATCGTTTTCGCGGTCCATTTCTCTTGCACAATCTTGCATAACTGAGAGTGCATCCAGCTGAATTTTTGGGTCAGATGAACTCAACTTGGGTCCCATCTCATGGAAAGCTTGGATTCAGCACGTGTCCCACAGTGGTACTTGTGATGGGGCGTATGAGCAGGTCTGTACACGGGTGTGTACTTGCAAACTATAAAGATGCATACAACCAAAGTTAGGAAAAAAATTAAAAAAAAAAGAAACTGGGTGTAATTGTTAGAGATATTTTCGTTATTTAATACGTCCAACGAGCTGTGATGTGGAATTACATAATTAGATGTTCATGTATCTCTAGTTCCTTGCCAGATGCAAGGCCAGAAGCAAATGCACAGCTCTGCCCTCATAATCGAGAGCGGATTGCCTGTGACCCAGGGCACGTAGATATCTCTGTAGCCGGGGCTGCGTAGGGTCCACAGGGATGTCCGTGATAAATCCACTACGTCCTTTTTTTAAACACAAAATCAGATCAGGAATATAAATATCAGGGATATTCAAAACTCAGGTGGGCCACACCAACAAAACAGTGGGAACACCAACGTCCACCATTGAAACCTTCCTAGAGCTGACCATGATGTTTATATGCCATCCAAACCGTTCACATAATTATTAACACTCATATATACTGTAAAAAAAAATATATCATCCTGATGCCAAACTTTGTCACCGCTAAGTGTCCAATACCCACTGTTTCTTATGGTATGGTCCACCTGAGTTTTGGATCTGCATTATTTTTAAAATCCTGTCCTAAATTGGTCTTCCAAAACAGATGGACAGAGTGGATTTGTCACAGACATCCCTTTGGACCCTACATAGCCCCGGCTACCGAGATATCTTTGTGCCCGGGTCACAGGCAATCCGCTCTCTGCTCTCCTCATGATCACTATAAAGAGGGGCGCGGATTTCCTGCGAAAGCTTGCACGGGAAGTTCCTGCGCTGGGAACCAAGGTGGGGCCCACAGTGATGGTTTTTGATAAATCCACCCCATCCATCCCTTTTGGGAGCCCATTTTAGGACATGAGAACAAAAATGAACTGGATACAAGACTCAAGTGGGCCAAAAACGTGAGGATTGAACGTCCACTATTGAAATATTTGTGGAGCCACGGGAATTTCGAATCAGGATAATATTTGTGTTTCCAGTTCATCCCAGTAGTGACATTATGAACGGCATGGATTCATATAAACTTCACTTTGGACCCAGTTAGAGGAGCATACTAGATCAAGAGTAGGCCCCACACATTGGGTCAGCATATGTGTGATAACACGCTGCGATGCGATTAGTGTGTAGGTCCCACCACGCTACCTACGACGACAGCGTGTGGGCCCCACCATACTACTAGGTGGGCAACTCTGTGCCCCCACTTGTTGTCCACTGTGGATAATTGGGTGGACCCTTGCATGCCACTCCTGTGACACCATTAGGTGGGGCCCACGTATAATAATTCGAAGTAGACCTCGCCTTGATGTATATATTGTGCATATCTATAAAATTTAACTTAAATTTAGTACATGTTTAGCCTAACTTGTGATAATGAGGTAGGCCTTATTTTAATTTTTAAAAAAATCTTATTTTAAATGAGCTCACCCAATGATCTTGATTGATAGATATGTTAGTGCACTTTTCTGTGGCATACTAGTGCACCTTGTTTGTCAATTACTTAGGTCAGTGAGTCTAGTGTCGGTTGAGCTCAATGAAGACGAAGATCGAAGACTCAAGACGGACCAGCTGCTTCAAGAAAGAAGAAACAGGTAAAAGTTATGCCTTGGTGAACCCGAACTTAGTACCTACCCAAAACCATAAACCTCTAGATGACCATGACCCAATTGGCATACCATTAAGTCATCTTAGATTCGCCTTAGGTGTCCCAAAATTCCACCGAATGAAAGGCCAAGAGGTTGCATGTTCTGCTAAAAACAACAGAAATTCATGCCTGTCCGGGCGCCCAACCCAGTGTCCACCAGGCGCCCGACCTGAGAGGAATCTGCCCATGTGAGTTGGCCTTAAAGCCAGAGGGTCACCAGACGCCCGACCAGAACCGGTCCGCGCGCCCGACCAGTGCAAAAATCGTCCAGCAACACAAGTACCGTCTAAGGATTGAATTCCAGGCGCCCGACCTGTGAAAAAATGGACACTGGGCGCCCGACCACAACTCGTCCGGGCGCCCGACCAACTCAAAAACAGTCCAGCATTTATATCAGTTTTATGGACCAGATTCCAGGCGCCTGACCCAAGTTGACTGGGCGCCCGACCCTGCGCGAATCTGCCCATTATTTGACCATTGGGAGAAACATTATAAAGAAGGGGGATTCGTTTTTAGGGTCAAGAGGGGATTTTGAGGAGATAGAAGCCACCATTGCTAGAGACCATCCAAGCCTCTATCCCAAACCCATAGCAAGTCATTCTCCTTGTGTTTTCATCACAAGCTTGGGTCATTCAATGGCATCTTGAGAATGGACTTGTTTCCTCTTGATTCTTATGGTTTAGACACCTTGATCATTG
The DNA here is from genome assembly GCA_003013855.2 of Liriodendron chinense. Taxonomy (NCBI): domain Eukaryota; kingdom Viridiplantae; phylum Streptophyta; class Magnoliopsida; order Magnoliales; family Magnoliaceae; genus Liriodendron; species Liriodendron chinense. The sequence continues at coordinate 58,655 of PVNU02002637.1, read as the reverse complement.
GTAAATCCCTTATCTAAAAATTACCTAGGAGTCCAAATAGGTGTATTCCTCTAGGAAATCCATTCCCCACCATTTGTAGAGGTTTCACCATTCCCTAGCACCTTGGGCATCTCCAATGGAGCATCACATGCAAGGTAGTTGATCCTGGAGCTGATGCCTTGGCAAAGCAGCGGTGTCAAAGATCGGGGGAGCACAAGTGGAGCTGATTCAAGCACGGGAGAGCGAGAAGAAGCAACCCAAAGCGGCTATAAAGGGGCTCAATCCAACAAGTAAGGTTGTCTTGTTAGGAGTCCATCCACTCAATTCCCTGTGGGAGTTAAGTGTGGAGTTTGTTTGACAAACTCGAACTAAGGTCGTTTGCCGATCCTTGGCCTGTTAGTCGGCTTAAAATCTAGGGACGTTAGCCGTTCCTTGGCCTGTTTGTCGGCCTAAAGACTAGGGGTTGTTCAGCACTCCTTGGCTCGTTTGTCGGGCCTAAATTCAGGGACGTTAGCCGTTCCTTGGCTCGTTAGTCGGCCTAAACAAATTCTCCAAGGGGGAGCCACAAACACAGGTGCAAACGTGTAGGTTGAGAGGAACATATAAACTCCCCGGTTGGGTGGATCCGAGTTAAAACACCTTGGTTGGGAGGAACCAGATTTAAACTCCCCAGTGAATGCCGGTGTGCTTAAAGGGGTTGAGTACTTGAACTGGGAGTGGAGTAGACAAGTAGTCGAACCAGTGACAAAGATTTTAAAAATGTTCTAATCCCCCCCCCCCCCCCCCCCCCCCCCCCCCCCCCCCCTTATCGGACTTAACCATAGTTCTAGTTGCTCCTTAAGCTTCCGCACTTATGTTTAGGGTGTCGTATTAGACCACCCGGCGCAATTTCAATTAGTATCAGAGCGGGTTGCTCTTCAAGGACTTAATTGTCTAGAGTGAGATCCAATACTAGAGCATTAGCATCATGTCTAACTGAGATGGGAATATGTCAACCGTCCACCATACTTTGACGGATCGAACTACGCTATTGGAAGGCTAGAATGAGGATTTTTCTCCAATCCATCAACCAATCCGTGTGGGCAGCAACAGTAAATGGATATTCTTTGCCCACTGTACAAGTGGAGGTTGATAGTAAGATCATTGTCATTCCCAAAGATGATAAGAAATGGTATGACAATGAGAGAGCTCAATATATGGCGAATGCCAAAACTCTCAGTGCGATCTGCTGTGGATTTCCCCGGAAGAATTTCAGCGCATTCTCACATGCGCAACTGCAAAAAAAGCATAGGATATATTTGAAGTAACCCACGAGGGAACCAATTCAGTAAGACGCTCTAAGCTTCAACTCTTAACCACCAAACTTGAAACCATTAGGATGGAAGAGACTGAAACCTTCATGGAGTTTTATACTAAACTTTCTGATATTTGCAACTCCATGTTTGCCTTAGGGGAAAGGGTTCCGGAAGGAAGGTTGTATAGAAAAATACTTAGATCTCTCCCAGAAAGATTTAGTACCAAGGTAGTTTCCTTAGAAGAGTGTAGAGACATAGATAAAATGAAAGTAGAAGAACTTATAGGTTCCCTATAAACTCATGAATTACACTTTAGGGCCCCCTCTAAGAAGAAAGACATCGCTTTGAGATCTTCATATAGATACTCACATAGGCAAAAGAAAATTAAGAGCGAGTCGTTCGAAGATAGCGATGATGAGGATGATGATCTCAATGAAAGATTCAAGAGATTCCTCAAGTTTGAGAGAGGGAGTATCTGTGACAAGAAGGACAAGAAGGGTGATAAACATAAAGAAAAATCATCCAAACCTTCATCCGTTCGTTGTTACGGTTGCAATCAATGTGGCCATATTGCCCCGGATTATCCGGAAATGCCTAAACCGAAAGGTAAAAAGGCTATAGTAGCCACGTGGGATGATATAGAGGAGTCAAACTCTGAATCTAACGACTCCAATAGTGGTGAGAGCCAAGACATAGTGAGAGCTCTCATGGCTTCCACTACTACCTCTCTTCCCCCTAATCTAAGAGAGGATCTCGACCGCTTTCCCTTCTAGGAGAAGAAGGAGTTCCCCAACCCCTCACCTAATGCTACATTCTATGAGGGTGTTGTAGAAATTAGTTACCCTTAGGCTAATCAAACTAAACATAGTTAGATAGGGTAGCTAGAAAGGCATCGATAGGTAAATCTGAGGATTTCAGCCTCATTTCTGTGTGTATTGGCAAATCAGAGGATTTAAGCCTTGTTAGCCCAAATTTTGATGATTTAGCCTTGCTTTTAATTGATATTTGCCTGCTAGATTATCACCATGCTTAAATTAGCTAATCTTCATGCTTAATTATATGTTAATCTTTGTTTTTTATTGGTCTTGATATACCATTTGGGGAGGTTGGTTGATTGGGCTATAAGCCCTTGAGCTTTAATGCTTAAAGTATATCATAGATGACTAACTTTTGCATGATTAACTATGCTTAGAATAGTACATTTTTTGGTTAATCACGTTCCTATGCATGCTCCATGTGTTATATGATCATGCACCATATACTCTCTCTAGTTAGCATGTGCTTATAGTTATAACTGCGACATACTATCTACTATTACCTTAACCTTAATTGATATATTATTAAGGAGGAGAGAATAGTTTGTCAATTGCTGACAAAAAGGGGGAGAAAGATCAAGTCCCACCAAAACTAGTTTGCTATTGTTTGTGATGCAGGGATTGACATGTTATGGGGGAGCATTCAAGAGGAGCTTGCCTAGTTACATGTCCTAGTGTTTCGAGTTGTAAATTTTTTGAATTTTGACATGTAATGTATTTTGTTTTGGTATGATAAGTTTTTGTAAGTAATTGACAAAGGGGGAGATTGTTAGTGCACTTTTCTATGGCATACTAGTGCACCTTGTTTATCAATTACTTAGGTCAGTGAGTCTAGAGTCAATTGAGCTTAATGAAGACAAAGACCGAAGACTCAAGACGGACCGACTGCATCAAGAAAGAAGAAACAGGTAAAAGTGATGCCTTGGTGAGCCCGAACCTAGTATCTACCCAAAACCATAAACCCCCAGATGACCATGACCCAATTGGCATACCATTAAGTCATCTTAGATTGGCCTTAAGTGTCCCAAAAGTCCAGCGAATGAAAGGCCAAGAGGGAGCATGTTCTGCTGAAAACAACAAAAATTCATGCCTGTCCGGGTGCCCGACCCAGTGTCCACCGGGCGCCCGACCTGAGAGGAATCCGCCCATGTGAGTTGGCCTTAAAGCCAGAGGATCACGGGCGCCCGACCATAACCTGTCCGGGTGCCCGACCAGTGCAAACATCATCCAGCAACACAAGTACCATCTGAGGATTGAATTCCGGGCCCCCCACCAAGTTTACCCCGGGCGCCCGACCTGTGAAAAAATGGACACTGGGCGCCCGACCACAACTCGTCCGGGCGCCCGACCAGCTCAAAAACAGTCCAGCGTTTATATTAGTTTTATGGACCGGATTTCGGGCGCCCGACCCAAGTTGACCGGGCGCCCGACCCTGCGCGAATCTACCCGTTATTTGACCATTGGGAGAAACATCATAAAGAAGGGGGAATCGTTTTTAGGGTCAAGAGAGGGGATTTTGAGGAGATAGAAGTCACCATTGCTAGAGATCATCCAAGCCTCTATCCCAAACCCATAGCAAGTCGTTCTCCTTGTGTTTTCATCACAAGCTTGGGTCATTCAATGGCATCTTGAGAATGGACTTGTTCCCTCTTGATTCCTATGATTTAGACACTTTGATCATAGATAAATCCCTTATCTAAACATTACCTAGGAGTCCAAATAGGTGTATTCCTCTAGGAAACCCATTCCCTACCATTTGTAGAGGTTTCACCATTCCCTAGCACCTTGGGCATCTCCAATGGAGCATCACATGCAAGGTAGCTGATCTTGGAGTTGAAGCCTTGGCAAAGCAGCAGCGTCAAAGATCGGGGGAGCACAAGGGTAGCTGACTCAAGCACGGGAGAGCGAGAAGAAGCAACCCAAAGCGGCGCTACAAAGGGGCTCAATCCAACAAGTAAGGTCGTCTTGTTAGGAGTCCATCCACTTAATTCCTTGTGGGAGTTGAGGGTAGAGTTTATTTGACAAACTCCAATTAGGGTCGTTTGTCGATCCTCTGCCTGTTAGTCGGCCTAAAATCTAGGGACATTAGCCGTTCCTTGGCCTATTTATCGGCCTAAAGACTAGGGGTTTTTCAACACTCCTTGGCTCGTTTGCCGGGTCTAAATTCAGGGACGTTAGCCGTTCATTACCTCGTTAGTCGGCCTAAACAAAGTCTCCAAGGGGGAGCCACCAACACGGGTGTAAACGTGTAGGTTGGGAGGAACCTGTAAACTCCCTGATTGGGTGGATCCGAGTTAAAACACCTTGGTTGGGAGGAACCGGATTTTAACTCCCCAGTGAATGCCGGTGTGCTCAAAGGGGTTGAGTACTTGAATCGGGAGTGGAGTAGATAAGTAGTTGAACCACTATATATCCTTGCGTTTGTGATCGTTCTTGAGCACATTTCTCTTTATGCATTGTGTTTAATTGGTTAATTATGAATGCTTACTTAGAAATGTATGCTAGGCACCTCCACACTCACAAGATGTACTTTCACTACCTCATGTAGACTTGAGCTTTTGTTGATCCATCATCTATCGTCCACATGTGTTGATTAGACTAGGTTGCTGGTTGGATTTTTCTTTTGCTAGTCTTTTGATTAGACCCACTTAGGCTTGGAAGCTGAAGTGTTAATCGCTTAGTTTAATTTGTGAAAACTGTTAAGTAGGCAAAAAGATTTTAAAAAGGTCCTAATCACCCCCCCCCAGGACTTAGCCATAATTCTAGTTGCTCCTTAAGCTTCTGTACGTGTGCTTAGGGTGTCGTATTAGACCACCCGACGCAATTTCAAGATAAACTTAATCATTTGTAGTAAATATGTTGTTTCAGTTATATATTAGCAGTTGGTCATATAACTGAGAAATGTGATGGTGGGCCTTATGCGCATTAATCATACTTTATTGACAGGCCCATCACACATGCACACGTGGCTTAGTGAACCAAATAGTATGTCAGAGCTTTTAAGTGTGTGAGATGGTACAATGAACTATTGTGATGTGATATTATTAGTGAGCCATAAAGATTATAGGTGGACTGTTCGCTTCCCCAAGTGTAGGGTTGCGATGTAATAATCTCGGTAAGACCGAGGTCGATCCACAGGGAAGGAAGTAAACAATGCAAATTATCCTAATAACTAGAATCTAAAGAGGTTTGTGAAATTGGTTTTGAACATAAAATAGAAAATCTGATAATGAAAAAGATAACTAGAGCATCAAGGATCCACTTATAGCTTTCCTTAGATGCATAATTCGCTATGGTTTCTCACTTTCTCCAACTAGAATCGATATTAAGATCTATCTAGCCGGATGATAGAGCTGTTAAACCAAATAATCTGTTATATGTAAGTCCAATGCATTAGATTCACTCAATGCAAGCTAGGCTGAGTATGCTCAATTGCATAGGTCAGTCCTAATTCCAAAAGGTTCAGTTCACAATCATAACCATCCTCAAGTCCTGTCACAAGACAAGGCTAGATTACGATTTTAACTTGATTCAAATCACATGCACAGTCCATACACATTACAGAAATTCAGAAAAGTAGAACTTTGATAGGAAGTCCCCACATGAAGATCATAGTACTAGAGCGCACTCCAATTCCTCGGATCATACAGGTCTAGACTGATGCAAACCAATTAAGAATTTAAGTAATTCTCCCAAACATCCATGAGTCATCATAAGACTAAGAAAAACTACTTAAAGCTTGTATAAACTTCAAACCATAGTTCATAATCGTGAATTCCAACTTTAAAACCAATAAAACGAATTAAACAATATAAGAAAACTATAAGGTTCACCTCTTAGCTCTAGCTAAGAGATTAGCTAATGAAAAGCATATTAAAAATAGAACTAGAACTAAGAAAAGGAAGAAAAACTAGCTGGAGGAGGCTAGGAAGCCTCCTATGACTTGAACTCCTTGCTCCCCACATCCTTGGTTGCCCTGGAATAGAAGAGAGCACCTCCTTTTATAATACAGCAAGAGTACCGCAACGTAACAGTTTTTGTTCCGCTTCGTACGGCTTAACCAATGGTCGGATTGCCTTAAAATTTTATATGTAGCTTCCTTGTAATGTTATATTTCTCATAGATGATTTAGATTTCTAAGATTATCCTCTAAATGGGCCCACCAATCATATCACCGACCACCTCTCAAAATCGCGTGCTTCGGGTACCTTCAGAACCAGTCATCTTGCTTCCAACGCTCCGGAGTGTAAAAATGTCGAATTGATCCCAAATTTTGAACATTGGTAGAAAACTTACTTCTCTACATGATAGACGGATTAGATTGTCCAACACAATCCCAAAATATGGTCCAAAAATTAGAACACTTAGGGCTTTTATAAACTCTGCGCAGTTGGATCTTTCTGGATGGTCCACCTTTCTTCAACCGGTACGATCAAACCACACATCCTTTTGATCTGAAACTTTGTGATTATTCATATATGGATGTGGTCTAAAAGATGGTCAAAGTAGATTCTTCATATCATCAATGATGGGCCACTTGGACCGGCCCAGAGTGGAGTAGGCAGAATCTGGAACTTTCTAGACAGTTTGTACTGTTTTGGCCACCATGATCAATCGGTAGCTCCGATCGACACGAAACCACTTGGGTTAGTTCGGCGTCGAGCTCCTCTTCGACATAGATTGCTGGATTTTCAAATATCATTAATATGGGCCCAGAAAACTGGTCCGAAAAATCAGAAACGGGAATGGCCTGCTGTCTGGAATCTGGAACCTGGAATTTGCATGGCCGACCGGTCAAGACCGGTCTAGACCTGTCTATTTTGGTCCAACATGCTATGTAGAAAGCTGCATTGTTGGCCGACCGGTCTAGACCGGTCGGGGACTATTTGGCCGACCGGTCTTGACCGGTCGGACCACCTTGTGGAGCTCCTTTTTCATTCTTTCCTTCTTTCTTTTCTTTCTTTTCTTCTGTCCTTCCTCTCTCTTTGCTTTCTTCTTTCTTTGGCCCACCTTAGGTCTTTATCCAAGGCTCCTAAATGTGCCCTATTGGTCATCAATTGGGCAAAGCAACTCTCATTCCTACAACCACAAAACTATGCATTAGATTAGCCTTTAAATCATGAAAACCATGCATAATGAGTGATGAATTGGGGTTAGAATATGCACAATTAAGAGCTCGACATGGACCCCACCATAAACACTTGTAAGTGAATGGTCCCCTTAAAGCCTGTAAGTATTTAACTTTGTAAATTATTTGATATGTGTGGTAGGACCAACCCTTGCATATGTTGTGTGAATATGCCCTATGTTTTAAATATAGTATGTTAGTGGGGCCCATCCTATCTACACATTTAAATGTTATCTTGTATATATAATCTAACAAATGATTAAATATTTGGACTTGTGATCATTTAATCTAGATCATTTAACCCTTAATTGGACAACTAACCCTACTAAACAAAAGTTAAACCGTAAAAATAACCCAATTTGAACCATCAAATTAACATCCTATTAAATGAACGGTCGGATAGGTCCACTGATCTTACCCGATAAATGCAATTTTCCCTTACATGCAATTTTCCCTTACTTAAGGAGTTATTTTAATGGTAAGATGTCCAATCCAAGGTTAAGAATGAAAATTACACCACTGATCTAGATCAATGGTCTTGATTAAGTGACTGTGTATTAGATTTACTGATTTAGTAAATATTGCACTTTATTTTTTAGTTAGTCTTTAGGTTTAGCAATGGCTAAAAAGAAGATCTACTGGACTAAAAGACTGACTAGTCAGGACAAACTTTCTTTTTAAAGAAAATTCATTAGAAATAAACAATAGCCTTACATTCAGGAAGCCCGAAACCACAAAAACCCGGCTCTAGCTACTTATCGAATACCCGAAGGACAAAAAGAAAAACAAGCGGGCCCTAATAGCTCCTAACCCTAGCCGATCAAGAAGGAGGCTACCTCTGATTTCGAGAGGCAAAGCAGTCATGGATTGGAGGAGACAGTTGGTTTGAGTACCACTAGTCCGCTTCGCAAGCCCATCTACGACACTATTCGCTTCTCTAGGAGTGAAGGCAATAGAGATTTCCATCTTAGACCAAAGGGCGTTGATGCGAACCCACCAATACCACAAGTCCCACTTGGTAGAAGAGTTTTTGTTGAGCAATTTGACCACAATTTTGGAATCACTTACCACTTCCACCTTAGGGAAGTCCCGCTGCACAAAGCTTGAGGCCCTCATACACCACCCTAGTTTTAGCCCTTATGTTAGTACTAACTCCATAACTATTAGAGAAAACAAACAGGAAGTCCCCCTCCTACGCCTACAGACACCTCCTCCCCTAAAATGGTTTGGGTTGGACCAAACCGATCCATTGACATTTAGCTTAACCCGTCCCTTAAAAGTTCTTACCCATCTCACCACAGAAATGCTACAATGAGGGTAAGAATGAAAATTCATATTCATTACTTCAAAGGCTATCTCCATTGAGAACATAAGGTGGCTCAGGAAAGAAGATCCTTTGAATTCAACCAATGACTCGGGAAATGATTCTTAAAGCATGCATAGGGACCCCGTCAAATCTCGTTGCATTCCTTTCAACCCAAATTTCTTATAGAATAAAACAGAATAAGATCATCTCTCTAAGGAAAGCAAAACTATCCTTAGGGGCCGCTAACCTCCACCACCAGGTCATCAAACTGACGACAGAGGGGAACGTCTGGAATTGGATCTCCATTATAGAGGCAAAATGATTCCATACCTACGCTGCGAGGGGATTGTCCAGAAAAGGATGAGCAACAGATTCCGTTTGGGAGATAACATTGAGATCCAAACTATACCAAACGCATCTGAAAGCCATATATAGTTACGCCTCTGGCTTGAACTATGACATCAACTAGAATGGGCTTATGCAGAACCTTCCAGGAAAATAAGGAAATCTTGGGGGGACCTTATGGTTCCACACCCACTTTGCCCACAATCATTACTCACCCCTAGCAAAATAGATTTTCCAGGCAGCTTTTAAACTGAAATCTCCCGAAGCAGATGCAATCTAGATGCGAGAATCCTCTTTAGTCGACGTGCAAAATCCTTCTTTTGTAATGTGATCAAGAACGAATTGAGGCAGATTTGATAGTAAGGTGTTCAATTGCAGCAGATCGTCTAGCCCCAACACTTATTTCACCTGCATAGACTATTGTCCTCTCTTTGGAGCTTCCTTTAGAGGGCTTTAAGGGTATGGTCTCTCGAGGGAAGGGTGACGTCAACCCTTTCACCTTGGTACCTCCTTTTGGAGGGATCTCTAATCAAGTTTAGGGAGAGATCTCTCGCATAGATCGATGTTTGGTTGAGGTCAAGGAGGCATGTTTAGGATCCTCTCCCCAGCGGGTCAACACCTCTGTGCACAAGATGGGTAGGCACATCCATCTCAAATTTTTGGGTTAAGCCCTAACTCTGGCAAACATTTGAGAGATACCACATTTAATGTTGTTATCCACCTCTAACACTCTGCCAAATGAGATACAAAGGTCTTGGAGGACTGAATCCATCCATGCATGGGAAGGGATTATGAATATTCTAATCCAGACCCCTTCGAACCCAAAAATTGCTTCTTGTGACCAAGTTTCCACGCAGAGAAGCCCCAACTCACATTGTAGGGCCTTATCGGAGTAGAAGGCTACCATTTCCACATGGGATTTGAAGGAAATAACGAATCGGTCTAGGGCAATGCGAGCGATGTCCACCTCCGTTGCAATATACACCAAGGCCCGAAAACCCTCAATCAGTTGAAAAACAGAGATTGATCTATTGACATCAACCCCAACCAGAGTGAAACTTAGTTCTCTAACTTTACTAGCTAGCAAATGCTCCAGCATTCACTTTAGTGGTTAAAACGTTGCCCTGGGCCAGAATAGCAGGGAGATTAATGGATAGGTCTAATAGGTTTCTTGTAGCCGCCTCCCGATATGAAATAGGTAAGAGACTAGAAGGCCTGGGTGGCAACGAGTTCGGTTTTTTTTTTTTTTTTTTCTGGGGGGGGGGGGGGGGGGGGGGGGGGGTCTTGAGAGGGCTTCCCTGGTCCGAAATTCCTTGGTTTAGCTTTGGCGACTATAACCACTCTTCCTTCGATCATCCACCCATGGAGGACCACTTTTGGTTGCATTAGCCTCATCAGCATAAAGAAATGAAACAAACCCAAACTCCCTAAACGGCCTCGAAATGGAGTCCTGGGGAATGTAGACTTCTGTGACCTTCCCATATCTCACAAAGATCCCTTTGAGGTCTTCATGGGTGCAATCAAAGGATAGATTACCAACAAACAAGCTAAAATCCCTTGCTCTCAATCCAAATTTATTTGCTGCCTCTACAAGCGATTACCCGGAGGCCTGGGGTTGAACCTTGAACACTTAAGGAAACTAGACTCTAGGATTGAATTCCCTATTAGTTATAGAAATTCTAAATATTAATTTCATCTTGAATACATCTTATTCATCATAGAGAAATGTCTAAAAAGGACAAAAAGATAGAGTATAGCAGGAACGTCTAACTTAGGTGCCACAACAAAAAACTAAAAGGTTGTAGTAGAAGAGAATTTTATGAGCATAGGAAACCCAATTAACTTATTGGTAGAAGAAATTCCCACCATAGGCGACATTGTGCAAGCCTTGGAACTATTATGAACGTGATCAATTGACAACTTCAGAATGACCATGAAGTTCACCAAGAACAAGAAGAAGTAGCCCTCAGGGAGCCCGACTAAGCTGGTAGCCTAGTGAAAGAATTCAAGAGGTTATATCACACCTACGTTTAATGGACAGGTGGACCTAGTGAAAGTAATCGAATGGAAGATGGAAATGGAGAAAAAAATTGACCTTCTACAGTGTGATAATGAGCAGAAGGTTACTCTCATATAGAGCTGGACACGAACCAAGTTTAACCGTTTGAATCGACTCGGTAAAACTCTGTTCGAACATAAAGTCTTCTTGTTAGAACTTTGTTCGAACACGCAAGGCATGTTCGAAAAAAAATTCAAGTCAGTTTCAATCACAGTCCTGTTCGACTCGACTCGTTCATTCAACTCGGTGTGTGTGTGTGTGTGTGTGTGTGTGTGTGTGTGTGTAGAGAGAGAGAGAGAGAGAGAGAGAGAGAGAGAGAGAGAGAGAGATAGAGAGAGAGAAGGTTGGATGACAAATAAACATGACTGTGGGCCCTAGGAAGGTTTCAATGGTGGACATCATTCTCCTCACTGTTTCTAGTGGTGTTGTCCACTTGAGCTTTGTATCTGCCTTATTTTTTGCTTAATCCCTTAAAATGAGTTGTACAAATAGATGGACGGAGTGGATAAAACAAATACATCATAGTGGGGCCCACAGAGCTTTGACACCAGCTTGTTGGTGGGTGTTCGCGTCACCAGCCATGAGCCAACCCATGTTCGCGTCACGAGCCATGTGCAGTTCCTGCGCTGAAAATCTAAGTGGGGTCCACCGTGATGTTTGTGAGGAATCCACGCCATCCATCCATTTTGTGAGATCAGTTCAGGATGTAAGACAAAAAATGATCTGGATCCAAGACTCAAGTGGGTCACACTAAAGGAAAAGGTGGTTGGGAAATTCTTATTGTTAAAATCTCCCTAGAGTCCACAGTGATGTTTAATGCCATCATAATGTCATTCTTGTGGTGTGGTTCATTGGAGATTTAGTTGTGGCTAAATCTTGTGATTTGTCATTTGTTATATGTTATTTGTGAACAAATCGGTATTTACTATTCAGTAGTAGAAAAAATATTTTCAAGTGAAAAAAAGTGAAATTGTTTTAACTTTTTTGAACTCGTAAAAATTGTCCGAAATTCATATGTTCGAAGATGTTCGAACATGATTGGGCCAGACCAAATCGAGTTCGAACAGAGCCACCCTATTCGAACGTTTGTTCAAACACACCCACTCAAGTAGCCGAACAATCTAATTTGGTCCATGTTCAACTCGGATCGGATCGTTGCCCACCTCTACTCTCTCATATTCATACTTCGAGGCGAAACATACTATTGGTGGAAGATGGTGGTTAGGACTATTGCTATGAGAATTGTTGAAAAATATTTCTTGAAAAATGTTCATGAGAAAAAGGAGCAAAAGTCTATACACTTAGAATAAGGGAACATGATGGTTAGAAAATACGAGGTAAAGTTTATGGAACTATCTCATTTTATGACCTACTTGGTGCATATATGCTAAGATGTGCAAGGCGTAAAAATTCGGGACAAGTTTGAAGGCAGCTATTTGAAGACATATTGTTGGGATGAGATTGGACTCCTACACAGAGATGGTTGTGCGGGCATAGGTATCAAGAAAGATAACTTAAGGATGAATTAGTACGTTGACCTCCTACCACTTCAAAATAGATTGTTTTGAAAAGTTAGTGATCACCTTTCAAATACTCGGACAACCTCTATTTAAATATCCAGGTATACAAAATGAAGGACCTTTGAAAGGTTTTCTGAAATCGATGAAGGAAGAAGAAGACTAGCCAAAGCTAGATATATATGGGATTCTTGTAGCATGTGAGTTCTGGAATATATTTTAAGACATATCGAGATTACCTTCATGACAAATGGTAAGTTGGAACTCCCACTATACATGGGTCTCAATGTCGATGTGTGGACGCTTGCCTTTCCGCACTCCCGGCCCTCCCTTTTGAAAAGGAGGTATGTACGAATCGCCGTTGTACGACTGGGTCGCCTCGTTCTCAAGGGCTTTTTCGGTTGTTAAACTTGATATGTTTGAATGAGTTCATATAAGACCAGAGTCGCCACTAGCCAGTTACTTTGAATCTACAGTCGGTTAGACCCCGTAGAAACGTTTAGAGAAAAGAATCTGAAGATTCCTTCCTCTAAAATGACTCATTTTAATCTGCAGTCAGAGATTTGAGGTAAGGGATCACAATTACAAAGTGGAAAGGTGTTAGGCACCCACTCTGCCCATACCGAGGTATGGTCTTTACTTTACATAATCGAACTAATACTTGAAAGTTTGATTTAATCCTCGTACATTTTCATGAATGATATGATACATGAATGTAGGTCTGAACAGTAAGAGTTTCTGATGGGCAGGTTTCCATTCACAGGCAAGCCCAGAGCATACGCTCGAACTGACAGGTGTTTAATGCGAGATGCATGCTGTGTGTTTAATCGATCAAAGTTTCTGATGAATGAATTCTGGGCAAACCGGCAAATCAGCATAAGCAGGGGGTTGGTAGAATAGTAAATGTTGCACTTATGCTAGATACGAATGAGATGATATTGATATGAGAGTAGCAGGATAGATGGAGGTATCGTAAGGGTTGGCTTCGAGTAGCTAGATCAGGACTTGGGTAGCTTGAGAGACTTGAATCATGGTCAGGTTGAGCTGGACCAGGGCTAGACTCTTCTCAGTTGGGCTCTCCTTAGTGAAGGAATGGGCCAAAGGGATGTGGAGATGGACTAAAAAATTGAGTTTTCTGGGATGTTGAGGGATGCTGAAAATGAGAAGGGGTGGGTATTTATAGCTGCAGATAGTGGCAGCTCTCGTAAATAGGGACGAGTGGCCATCAGACAGCCGCCTGTACTGCCATCTTGCTTCAACTTCGGAGTGTACTTGCTTCAAACCTGAAGTAGAAAATGGTCGGAGGTCCGAGCTCGGAACTGCTCAGACGCTGCGGCTCGAAACTAGGTGAGTCAATTGGGTGTGAAACATGATTTTTGACTGGGTGTGAGGGCTGGACTGACTCAATGGGTTGACTCAGTGATTTGACTTAGCGGGTTGACTCGAAAAGGTTGACTTTTCGGAGATTTTTGGACTGATTTTTTCTATGGATGGTTTTTCGGGCTGATGTTTAGGGGTGAGTTGACTGGGTTCAAGCTTGAGTTGGGCTATGGATTGGGGCTTACCAGAATGAGTTTGGCTGGTTTTGGACATGGGGTTTAGGAGTGTGGACCTCCATCCATCCAGCTGTCTCAGACAACATTGTAGCCGAAGGTGGGGTGTCTACACGATGGCACACAGTGATAGCTTATATGGCACCAAAGAAACGAGCCTCGCATTTAACTGAATGTATTTCTACTCAAGCCATTTAGAGAGACGCATCAATTTTAGGCTTGACCCATGGATCCATGGCCTCACTTTTTTGGGATGGACCCATGCATCAAGATTATGACCAATGAAATCTTAGTAAAATGCTTGCGAGAGGGGAGGTTTGCTCCAATGCATCCTAACATGTTACAATAAGATAAGTCCGGAATTAAGCCAATGGATTTGAGCTTTTTCAATATTATTCGCCCTTTATTTGATAATGTTGGCCTTGGATGGGGGATGCCAAAAAGAACTCCCTAATTGAATATTTGAACCCATTGCTTATACATTAGTTTTCATATTCAAAGTACAAAGTTAGGGCTTGTTTGATTTTCATTGTTATAAGTAAACACTTATTTACCCTGTTTGAAAATGTATGAGTATTTCTTTTTCAAAAATTGGTTGAAAACTAGTAGCTTAAATTTGTGGGTCCCACTGTGATGTATATGACTTATCCGCGCCGTCCATATGTTTTACTAGAATATTTTGTGGGATTAACTGAAAATGAAGCTGATCCAATGCTCAAGTGGCCCACAACAACAGAATCAATGGCTATCACCCGTCCACCGTCGAAAGTTGCTTCCTTCACAAGGCTCACATTGATGTTTATTTGTCATACAACCGGTTCATAAGGTCACATAGACACGGATAAGGGGAAAACACAAATATCAGCTTGATCCAAAACTTTCAGGGCCTCTAAGAAGTTTTTAATGGTAGGCACTCAATTTTCACTATTTTCTGTGGTGTGGTCCACTTAGCTTTAGATTTGTCTCATTTTTTTGCTCACAGCTTAAATTCAATAGGCATAACTAATGGACGGTGTGGATAAGCCACATACATCATGGTGGGCTCCACATTTAGTTCACATATTCCTCATATTTTGTGCTAAAAAAGTAACCGATCACTGTCTGCCTCAAAAAAGATGCCATAATTACCTAGGTAAATAATTATTACTAATTTACAAGGTAATTACAGTCAACAGGGAAAACTAAACAGCCCTTAAATTATCAAAGGGTCAAAACAGTCCGATTGAAAGATTTTTATTTATTGATTTTTCCCTTACCAAAGTAAATAGTTTGGATCATTAAAAGATGACCTAAATCCATAGGCTAAAGTTTCACACATATGGGATTGCAATAATGGGACCGGATGTATTTGAGTAAACCTCTAGAAGAGAGAAGTACCTTCAAAGCATTAACTCTTTTAATAAACAGTGTATATTAGTCATTTAATCAATATACCATTTTCACTCTTTGATCAAAGGTATGAAAATAAGTATCATAAAATTCTTAGTGCATGTTAACGCCAAAAATTGGCTAACAGATGTTGGTCTAACAGATGTTGATCAGGGACCAACTTTGATTCTTCGTCGTTTGACCTCCAATCGGAGATGAATGGTGTAGATTGGGGAGGGAACCTGCAATCACTAAGAAAGGTTAGGACCACCGCCGGTTGGCCCGGCTTATGGCCCTCCGATGGCAAAGTCAGTACGGATACTGAAAGTAAAGGTTGTTAGAGGTTTAATGGTGGTGGATTGCCTACCTGGAGAGAGTGTGGAGGGCCTTTTTATAGATAATTATTGGAGAGATTTAGGTGGATCCCAAATTTGTTGGGATAATCCTTATCTTATATGGATCAGTGGGATAAGCCTTATTCTTATCCTTATCTTATCAAGAGATATAAATTGAGGCAGATGAGGCCAAGCCTCTTGCTAAGCTGAGGGACAAATGTTGAACCCGAGAGGGCCGAATGCTGAGCCCGAGTTGGCCAAGGCTAAGAGGGCCGAATGCTGAGCCCGAGTGGGCTGAGGCTAAGAGGACCGAATGCTGAGAGGGCCGAATGCTGAGCCCGAGTGGGCTGAGGCTAAGAGGACCGAATGCTGAGAGGGCTGAATGCTGAGCATGAGTGGGCCGAGACTGAGAGGGGCAAATGCTGAGCCCGAGTGGGCTGAGACTGAGAAGGCCGAATGCTGAGCCCGAGTGGGCCAAGGCTAAGAAGGCCGAATGCTGAACCCAAGTGGACCGAGGCTGAGACGGCCGAATGCTGAGCCCGAGTGGGCCGAGGCTGAGAAGGCCGAATACTGACCTAGCTTCCTCTCTTAAATACTCGGTCCATGACCATACTTGGTGTAGAAGATGAACCCCAATGGGAAGCTTTTCATGTTTTGAGCTCAGCCCGAATTTACCCATAATAGAAGCCTCCCAAGTTTTGTGGTTAGGAAGTTTGAGCACGGAACTTTGAAGAAGTTACTAGTGAAGCGTCTGTGTAGGCTGAGCTTAATTAGCATGGCCCGGAGGCGATGGTACCTAGAGGCTATGTGGTCTGGAGGCTATGCGGGGTAACTGGCGTAGCCGAATGAGTTACCAGATCCAGATTAAATCCTTTGTGACAGGGATAAAATTTGTCAAGGAAGTTAGTTAGGCACCTCTTTGAGCCTCGCATTCGAAAAGAATAAGGGCCGATCGAGTATTGGATCTTGCGCATGCTTGATGAAGTGTTTGGTTGTTCGGCATCTTCTTTGGGCGCCTGCCGGCCTGGTCGTTTAAGGTGATTAATCCTATCGTGGTCAGTCTTGCTGACTTAGAGATTTGCCATGTACGTCTCTTGGAAGAGCCGAACGAATGTGGTCTTAGTAGATAACTGTCGTCGGCCGAGGCCTGTTGTTGAGCGTAGGCAGGTGAGCCATGAATAGCGATGGGACCGAGCTCCTGTGCGTAGCTTCCTGGATAACAAATAAATACTTTTCAATACTCGGACCATAGCCATACTCGTCTTCAGAATGGGCCTTCAGGATGAGTCCGTGTGCCCAAATACCCGAGGCCTTGGACCGAGTGTCCAAGTGTCATTTTTTCTTGATGGCAAATGGAGTGAAGTTGAGATCTGGAATGCCTAGTGGTTAGGCTAGAACTTGGACAAGGTAGGACGTCCAATAGTCGGACGGTGGTGATGTCGACAGGGCCTATATTGGATGAATGACCATTGATATGGAGTGATGGATTGCTGATTGCACCTAGAGATGTTGATTTGGACCGTCTTCCATTAATGGACTCACATGATGTCCAACTACTGCAAGTCGTGTGAGAGCATGCTAGAATCGAATGGTTAGAGATTGTCCACAGTGCTGGTCACTTGTGATGGAGCTCTAACGATGCTATGATGAAGGTGCTGATAGAGAGGAGGATTAAGATTGAACCTTTCGTGAAGAGATCTTATCATAGATCAAGACCCATCAAGCGGGCCACGAGATTCAGCTTCCTGGATCCTTGCAAGCTGATGTTTGATGATGGTCATCCTTCTTCATACTGTTCGGATGACTAGTAACCAAACGGATCCCGATAGGTATGTCATCTTCTTGAATGCACGGCGGTAGTGGATTTTCGGGAAATAGATTTCCTTTTGACTCCAAGCTGTTTCTTGGTACTTCTACGCCTTTCAATAAGGGTTGATCTAGGAGAAGTGGGTCTGTCTTGAAAGTCTACTTTTGTATTCCATGTTTCAGATCTGATCGAGCGAACTTGACCGTTGGATCAGAGTCAGCTTGATGGAAGTAGAGTTGGACGGACAAGATCGAAGGGAGATGGTCAAAGGGGTGGAATGCTCTGAAGAAGGTGAAAGAATGGTTGGAGATCGTGGCATGGCTGCTGGTTCATTGGATCTTCAATCAACCATTGTTATATATTGTACGGCCTGGATTGACTCTAGAGGTTTCGCCGGCGTGAAGAGTTGAAGAAATTAGAATTGGTTCCATGCCTTACGTGATTTGCGATCCTCGCTATTGTTCTCCTGATCAGCGGATGCCATGAGAGAGGCTGAGATGAAATTGTGATGTGTGGGGACCATGCCCTTACTGGTACTGGTCGTGCCGGAGGTGTAGAGGAGTGCAGCAGTGTTGGACTGCCTGACGGGCACCGGCAGGAAGTTGGATAATGGTCACGATATGAGATCTTCAAAGTAGGTGATCTTGTGATTGGTGATGATTGGACGGGTGTAAAGAGGGTTGACGGTCTACATGCGTTCGAAGACATTAGAGAGATCAACGGTGGTGATGCTCTGCATATGAGATGGACGGCTGCCTTGATGTAGGGTTTGCTGGCCGTTGGACGCCAGGATGACGTGTATATTTGGGCAGTTGCTGGAGAAGATGGGTCTGCACATTGGAGATTGGACGGCTGGAGTTGCTGATCTGGGTCTTGGACGTACAGCCGTGACCATCATTTGCTGGGCATTGATGGACGTAATTTACTGGTGACCTTGCACACATGTTAGAATGGGGTCCACTTGCAAGTTTGCATCTCATGTTGAGGGTGAAGACCTTTCCATCAACTGCCTAGATGTGCAATTTGGTAAAGATCCAACTGGTGAGATTCTCCATACGTGTGCAGAAGATAGCACCACAACAAGTTGGATGGTGTAAGATGATGGACGGTTATCTTTGGACGTGTTAGCTGCACGTGTGAAGGATGAAGCTTGGACGCATGTGCAATGGCCCAACTGCTGAACTGGATGGACGAATGGATGGAGATGGCCGTTGCACGGCTGAAGGTGGGGTCGACCTAATGGCACGTTGGAGATGCTTGTTGCGTGTGAAGCTTGAAGGAGGGAGTTGCCTTCCCTATCAAGTGTAGAGGTTGGAGAGATCCACCTTTGCTGGACTCCTTCAAGGCATGATGAGGCTACACACGTGCAATAGGAATCTCCATCTATGGCTCGTGGATGATGGGTGATGTTGGCCATTAATGATACAAGGGTTCACATTGCTGGACGGTGGAGATTGGTTCTCCCTTAACTTCTGAATGATGTGATCATCTGGGCAGCGTTCGTTTGCTAGAGAAGATGGGCATGGATGAGCGTTGAGTTCGCGTGGGGTTTAACCTTGGACACTATCCACATATAGACGCTGGATCGTCTAGCCATTGGTGAGAATGGATGGATGGTTGTGATGAAGCTGGTCCATGAGACGCCATTTGATGGTTGTTGATGGATTTGAATAAAATTGATTCATGGCCCAGATTAAAGAGTCCAGAGTTTCGATGGTGCAATCAAGGTGGAATGTTGTGGTGAATCACGCTTAAAGGAGTTTGAGGATCTGTGAAAACTGGTGGATTTTACTAGCAGGTCATCTGACGGCCAATAGAGGAGACATTAACGGAATTCGAGTGTGTTGGTTGATTGATATCAACGTAAAGTGTTGGAGAGACATTGGCCATTGGATTCAGAAGACTTCATAGTTGAGATTGGAGGAAGAAACATGTGGCTTCATTGTTATCGCGAGACAACCGGATGCCCTGAAACATGGGTTGCAAGTTTTCTGGATTATGGCTGATAATGGGGTCCACAACGATGGTTAAGTGAAGAATCCAATCCACTCATCAGGTGAAGCGGTTCGGGTTTGGGGTAAAAGCTAAAAAATGGTGCAGGTCAAAGATATAGGTGAGTCGCACCGAAAGGAATAACGATAGAACTTCGGGTGATGAGGTTTTCCCATGTCCTGAATCGGATGGACGACTCAGATCAATCAGGTGGGTCCCATCATGATAGACTGAAGGAAGATGGGTCGGTGGTGTGCCTGTTGTTCATGCAATGAAGGAGACGAGGTGAAGGTCCCTCCAGTCGAAATCGAACAACATATCGTCGATGGGCTGAGGTCAGAGAACTGCGTGATCCCACGAATGACAAAGGAGTTCAGCAGCTGCATTGTTGCAGATCTGGTGGGGTAGGCGTTGGGATGCTTGCCACACGTGATGATGAATGGTGCTCCATTCCCATCATCTGGACGATGCTGGTAAAGCTAGTCCTTGAGATGGGAGGGTCTACCATAGCTGGATGGAAGACGCGAGGAGCTTCCCTTGGTGACATTAGATGAGAGTCCTTTATTGATGAGGTGAAGAACGATTGAATGACGGAGAAAAGATCAAGTGAACGATTTAATCGTTCCCACAGACGGCGTCAATCTGTTAACGCCAAAAATTGGCTAACAGATGTTGGTCTAACAGATGTTGGTCAGGAACCAACTTTGATTCTTCGTCGTTTGACCTCCAATCGGAGATGATTAGTGTAGATTGGGGAGGGAACCTGCAATCACCAAGAAAGGTTAGGACCACCACCGGTTGGCCCAGCTTATGGCCCTCTGATGGAAAAGTCAGTACGGATAATGAAATGAAAGGTTGTTGGAGGTTTAATGGCGGTGGATTGCCTACCTGGAGAGAGTGCGAAGGGCCTTTTTATAGATAATTATTGGAGAGATTTAGGTGGATCCCGAATTTGTTGGGATAATCCTTATCTTATCTGGATCAGTATGATAAGCCTTATCCTTATCCTTATCTTTTCAAGAGGTATAAATTAAGGCGGATGAGGCCAAGCTTCTTGCCAAGCTAAGGGCCATATGTTGAACCCGAGTGGGCCGAGGCTGAGAGGGCCGAATGCTGAGCCCGAGTGGACCGAGGTTGAGAGGGCTGAATGCTGAGCTCGAGTGGACCGAGGTTGAGAGGGCCGAATGCTGAGCCCGAGTGGGCCGAGGCTGAGAAGGTCGAATGCTAAGCTCGAGTGGGCTGAGGCTAAGAGGGCCGAGGCTGAAAGGGCCGAATGCTGAGCCCGAGTGGGCCGAGGCTGAGAAGGCCGAATACTGACTTAGCTTCCTCTCCTAAATACTCAGTCCATGACTATACTTGGTGTAGAAGATGAACCCCAGTGAGAAGCTTTCTATGTTTTGAGCTCAGCCCGAATTTTCCCATAACAATGCATAACTATACTTGATAGGTATGTAATATAAAGTACAGGTTTTTTAGTGTAATTTTCCAATCCTCATATATTATCAGTCCAAGGGTATACATGTAATTGCTCAATTACAGGCTGGGAACTGGCTGGCACTGCTCCTTTAGCCAGACTTCCTGGGAGCGGATGGCCTCACCTAAGACGATGTGGCACTTACCGTTGGGGCCACCTTGATGAATGTATTCTGTATCGATGTTGTCCATTCATTTTTTTAGATTATTTTATTGTGTTATCCTAAAAATGAATCAGATCCAATTATCAGGTGGACTATACCGTAGGAAGCAGTTATGATTGACCATTAATGGGCCATAAAAGTTTTGAATGAAAATGATATTTGTTTTTTCCCTTTTTCTAGGCTTATGCGACCTTATAAACAGATTGGATGTCAAATCAATACTACAGAAACATTAAGGTGTTCCCTAAGAAGTTTTCAATGGTCAGGCTTCAATCAGCACTGCTTCCTATGGTATAGTCCACCTGATAATTGGATCTGCTTCATTTTTAGCGCAATGTCATAAAATGATCTGAAAAAAATGTATGGACGGTGTGGGTACAGAATACATACATCAACGTGGCCCTAACAGTAAGGGCAAGGATGAGGCCGGGTCTGACCTCATCCGATCTCATACAGGATTTTTACTGCAATAGCCCTACGGTGTGGCTACTTTTACTAAAAGTCCAATTTCTCATACGGCCCTTTTTTTCTTTTTTCTTTTTTTTTTTTTACCTTTTGATGATAAATTAAAAAAATTTATAGTGAAAAATGCCCCTGTGACCACAGATTTCTCCTGAGCACTATGGATTTCCCCTGAGCCATTTTGGATCCCCCCCTAAGCACATGGTCATTAGAGGGGCATTCTTGACCATAAATTTTTAATTTCTCGTCAAAAGGCTAAAAAAGATGAGCGAAATGAGAAATTGGACATTTTGTAAAGATAACCACACCTTAGGGCTATTTCCGTAACATTCCCCTCCCAGACTTCCCATAACACGTGTACATATAAACAAAAGCGTCATTGGCAATCTACATCTCATATAAAATAAGATCTCCAGTCAACCTGTTGGACCACTTAAAAGACTCCACCCAGTGTGTAACTTCCTCAGCAGAGTAGACACTGCGGGGTTTGGGGCCTTGCCTAGTTGGTAGACTTTGCAGGGTTTTAACAAGGGATCTCCGTGGGCGCGTTGCATGACCCCACTGGGTGGGTGGGTTGCATGACTAAGCAAGGATTAAAAAAAAAAAAAAAAAAGAACCTTTCATGTGCGACCAACATCCAACCCTTCCAATAGGTTAGCCCGTCCATGAATATCACCTTCTTAAAAAATCAGCCCATCAGCTCATCAGGTGGGCCACACAATAGAAGAGAGCTACCTAGTGGACGGATTAGATGTTGCACATGACAGGTTAAAAGTTATCTGCCAGGCTGATGGCATAGGTAGAAGCTAAAGATATGTAAACTCGAACACAAGTAAATGCAACGTATTATTTAAATTACGTACACATATGTTTAAGATACTTAGACAGTATTTACACCAACCCATTTTCGATTTGCATGCACCCAATTTTCCACTTCATGAAGTGGAAAACTACAAGAGTGTACTATTTCAATTCCTAGAATGAAAAATGGGTGTATACAACTCAAAGAGGATGGGTGTAAACTATCATATTGCACTCTCTCTAATTGTACAGCATTCTGCCGTGGAATAGTAGAGTTGAATATCAGATTCATGACGAATAAGCTCACGAATAAGCTCTGGAACTTGAGCGGTGGATGCGGTCGCCTGGAGGATTGATCAACAATTGCTGATGGGACACATCATACATGGCTTTCGGTTAGCTCAATGGGCATCTCTGTGAGCCCCGGCTGCTGGTCGGTAGGATTCACCTCTAAATTCAATAATGTACTTAGCTTAACACCCGTAGTTTGTTCAGGCAACTTCTGTTCCGATGCATCTTTCTTCGCATCCTTGTAAATGATGTATAGAATCATTTGAGCGAATCCGAACATGAATCCCAGTACATTCGGTAGCTAAGAAGGGGCCATGATGGAAACAAACAGATGTTAGGGATGACATTAAGATCAATTGAAGGACATTGATTAGAGGTTCCATGGAAGGTTTTGAATTGGTGTAATGCAAAAGAGAAATGTGATATGAACATTGTACATGGTGATTTTGGAGGAAGGATCTCCTCGGCCATCATGTGGATGGGCCATAGGCCTAAAATGTTAGTGATTGGGAACAACTCTGACCATGCAAGTTTTGTGAATTTGTATGACAATTGCTCATTTTTTGAGTCATTCTCTTTTAGTGGTATTAATGGAATGGTTACCACAATCACATTGTAATGACCCATCCCATCCAAAGGGTAGTTATCCACCTAATCAAGGGTCACCACAAACAAATGGTACATGTACATCAGGGATGATAAGTGTGCACATCAAGAAAATACTATGAAGGCCACATCATGAGGAACAAAAAGCAGGAATGCAAGGAACTAAAAAAAACAGGAACGCCAGTATTTGATGATATAATGTTAAGAATCTATAATAGTCATTACTTCTGTGAAGAGATCAAATCCAATGCAAAGTTCCATATGTTAAGACAAACGACAATGTGTGCGCATTTAGATGTGTCGAAGTACATCTCAGTGAGTGTAATGCTTCAGTCAATTCGCATTTAACCTCGTGTACTTGGATTCACGAAGACTCACTTATATGCACTTAGCCACAATTAGAACAACTTAAATGATCTGAAGTGCATTTAGACTCACGGTGTACATTAAGCTTAATGGATGGAGCTTTAAGAAAACAAAAACTGTTATTTGTACCCCAATAAACTATCACATACACAATACTCCAGCACCATTCCTGTTACAACTAGGGGTGCAAATGGGTCAGGTTGGGTCAAGTTGAGGGGGGCCAAACCCAACCCATTTAAGAATTGGGTTAGAATTTTGGACATGTAACCACCCCATTAAAATTCAAATTGGGTTTGGATTAGGTCGGATCTAGGTCCTCCTAGAGCCGGACCTAACCCATTTAACACGTTAATAAGGTTTTAGGGTCTGAATCCGGTATAGAAATTACAATTGAGTTCTCACGCAGATAATGTTACATCCCATTCAATTAATGATCATGGTAATAAATTTCGACAGCAACAAATAAAATGGCCTGAAATCCAAATTCAAGAGGTAAAATCAGGTGGTTAGGGTAGCTCCATTGGTATGATTTTTAGTATATTCTCTTGCAAGGTTCTGATTGTCACAGGTAGTGAATTGGGTAACCATGTTTTAAAAAAAAAATGATGGTAAAACTATCTCTAAGCCTAGCCCAAAAGAAAAGAAAAGGAAAAAAAAAAAAAAAAAAAATCCAGGTGCATAATTAACGTTTACTTTTTCTTGGGCCTGACATGGGTGGGTTAGGGTTCGGTCCATTTTAATATGACCCAAATAAGACCATTTAAAATCTAGGTTCAGGTTGGGTCCAGTCAAGTTCTTTTTGAGAGGGCCTAAACCAAACCCACTTAGTAATTTGGGTCAAACTTTGGACGTTGTTGTACCCCATGGATTTAAACTTTGGACCCAGACCCACTAGTTTTCGAGTTGCACCCTTACAACAATATCCTTACATCCATCGTGGTAAGCTTTTCAAGACCTCAAATCCACAGTTTGCATTGGAAACTTACTGCGATGAATAAATCCTTCAACAGGAGGCCATAACCAAACCAAATCACAGCGGCGACTGTGAGGAAGAGGGACAGCGAAAACGGCATGAATTCGACACTTTTAGTTCTTATCACTAGCCTCTGCAATACATTACCACTGAAATTAATCACTTATTCAATAAATCATCAACAAAATTTAGATCCTAAGCTCACCATGATACTTAAAGGCGCAGCAAATACGCTGACCGAGAATGCAGCACTGACCCATCCAACGATTGAGAGACGCCTAGAGCCCCTTGCTAACATGAGTGTAAAGAGTAATATCAACCCATATGCGCCCACATTTAATAAAAGCAAAAGCTTAGATGTGAAGATCTGCAACAAGAAGTTGAATGTGTGACAAAAAAAATATAAGAAAATACTAATAATGTTTAAAAAGATTGCACATTTATACAACCCTTTCTAACAAACACTTCAATTTGTGAACTAGCCCAGAGACATGGTGTAAGTAGAACAATAGCCAAAACATTTTTAAGAATATCTTATCATTGAAGAATATTTACTATTGCAGCAAATGCACCATGATATGTTCCATATTTGTAGGACTATACCATGGAATTTCCCCATCTTTGCTCCCCAAAATGATATTTATTGCGGTGGAGATCATCAAACAAATTTCGGTTGTATATGTCATTCCATTGAATTGACAAAATTCGCAGTACTGAAATATTTAGGTTGAAAGTAAATATTAAAATATCTTAATGTTTTAGTGGAAATTGTAATTACTGTTGTATCCTTCCCACGACCAAAAGTCTAGTTAAAGGACATTTGGATGCATGGAATCATAAAGGGATGAAAACAAAGCCCTGCTTGAAAAGAAATACTCTTTATCTTCTTTGTATGACGGAATTGTAATTTCATGGAATCATGAGTTTATATTTGAATTGGAGAGGGAGAAAGACAATCTGTAATTGGGATAATTAAAAACTTCTTTTTTTTCCTTTTTTTTTTGTTTTTGTTTTTAAAGTTAATGAGCAACCACTTACCATGTAAACAACAAACCAGCTCTATTAAAGAAGAAATTATGGCCTTTTTGGGAGGAAAGCCTTCCCTTCAAGGAACTAAAACAAAAAAAACAAAAAAACAAAAAAAACAAAAAAAAAAACCCTTAGTTATTTAAAATCCTACCTGATAATGTTTGCCATTGGCAATTGTAGCAAAGTGACTGATATTAATGGCATATATTGAGAATGGCTGACTAAAGTCTTTCTATTTTTTTTTTTTTTATATATATAACCCTAATTTGCTTTGTTTAAATAACTAATATTATATGTCAATATTATAGATGCTAAAAAAAAAAAAAAATCAAACAGAGAGGAAATTGTATACATTTACTTGTACATCGAGATATGTTTTCTTGTGTTTTTAATATCATTTGGAATGCAAATCTCAAGCAATCGAAGTGATTGAAAAACATAATCAATAGACCCGACCCCAGTTAGGTGGACAGTTTTACTCTGTAATTGCTGTTACATTTTAAGAGTCCCTTGCAAATGTGCATCTCACAAGCCTTGCAGTATATTACGCACGAAGCAAGAAATCTACAAATATGGTCAATATATTCTTGCACATTTTTTTCCAGGAGCCTATTGTTTGGTAGATGCCTAAAAGTGAGTACATCTCATTTTAGTTTTCCATGATGAATATTAGAGATCTTTCTCTCCAATACATAAAAAGTTTGTCTTATTTTAGTTAATGGTAATATGTATTAGAGATCTCTAATACATATTACTATTAACTAAACAGGATTATTCAAGATTTCTAAAGATCACAAGCATTTCTTGTTTTGATTCTCTTTCTTATTGGTAGATAATTAGAACTCAGGAGAACCATTACTACTGTGATAATTACACGGTTTTTTTGGTGTCATCTAGTGATGAATCCTACACTTTCTCAGTATTTAACATTTTCTTGAATATTTACTCAGCTTGACAACATGTGGAAACCCAATTTTTGTGCCAATCCTTGTTGGACACGTACACACATATCCACAACACTAACTAAACTGAGCTTCCGGTGGACCCTAACTAACCATTAAGGGGAAAGTAGCTGAGAAAAGGAAAACATTTTCCAAACAAGGATTCTTTTTTTCCATTTTCCAAACAAGGATTCTTTTTTTTTTTCCTTTCCCACATTGTCCTTAATAGAGGAAATACGAAGAAAATTAAAGAAAAAGAAAATCAATTTTCTTAATCCTCGTGTCTTTTGCAAATGAAGAAAAACGTGACATCTGAAGAAATTGATTTCATTTTTTCAATTACTCTTTTTATTTCCACCAATTGAAAAGGAGGTAGGTTTTTTACTTGTTTTGGAAGGAATTTTCTTTAGTCCCTCCTTTCTTTGCATAGTCCAGGTGTAATCTTGATGAAACTAATCCACCTTTATGAAAAAAAGAAAAAAGAAAAAAAGAAAGTTACTAAAATAAGACATAGTTATATCACACCAACTTCTCTAAGGTACATATACATCCACTATTCATTGATGTTAAGAAGCAATACATTAGAAGGAAGAGTAATAGCCTAAATTTTCTAATTAAGAGTTACCTAATAAAACCTAAAACATAAGTGTATATCTATACTAGTAAAATGGGCAAGTGGATAGAGGAAGTGGTTTACAAGTCGTGGGAGAGGAGAGGAAGTAGTTTATAAAAAGGTTTCCTGAGAGGTTTGCTACAATGTGCCCAAATGTATTGTTATAGGATATGTCAAGACCATAGCCATTAGGTTTACAGTCATGTTTAAATGATCTAAACTGCTCTTGCAATGGAGATTAGGGGTGTCAATGGGCTGGGCCTGGGGTAGCTCTCGGCCCTGATTTTACACTATTTTGGGCTGGGCCATAGGGCCAGCCCTATTCAAAATTCTGATTTTCCAGGCCCAGGCCCGGCCCATTGACACCCCTATTAGAGATATGAGGAAAATCTTAGAATGGAATATTTCAATCTTTGGTCATTTAATTTTTTTGCTTTAAAAATGGGGAAATGCCCTTTGTGGCCCATTTATTGAAAGTCTAGGATCTCCAATCTTGAATATTTTTTAGGCAAACACCATCAACTCTTTATCTCTTCATGTCAATGGTTTGGATCAATAAACATGAATGATCATACATCCAACTACTATAGTACATGTATTATATAAAAATATGCCGAAACACATAGCAGACCTCTTCCTTTAGTGTAGATAAGACAGCTTCATGATCTAAATGCTTTCAGTTTCATGGTAAACCCTTCTCATTTCCTCTTATATTACACAATCTAGCAGTTTTCAATGACTTCCTGTAGTTTTTTTCTGCCTAAAAATTCTCATTATTATATCTAATGTGTGTACACAAACATGCAAAGAAAGATGAATGTTCAACTGCAACCAATTGCAAGGTAACTTGCATCCATGCCGGGGAGAGGGATTTTGATATATGGAATCCAACGTTTTAGGGATTTCCCTTTCATGACTTTGAAAATCAAGGTCCAGGGCTGGTTTTGCATGGCAATTTATCACGCAATGCATTGTAGGTGAACGTCTTTTTCGCTTGTCCACTGATCTCCCAAGAGAGGTTTCTTTATAGATAAGATAGGCATTGTTAACTTCCAAACCTGTTAGAGCAATGGGAGGTCTTTCATGCATGGGGGACTTATGTTGTTCCTCTTTTGCTCTTTGCACAGTCATTTTTAGGGCAAGTGAGGCCTTCCTTGAGTAGGTGTACTTTTTTCTTTTTATCAAATATGAACCCAGTGGCACCGATCCACATCCCCCTTATTGTTTTTTTTTTTTTTTTTTTTTTTTTTTGCACTCATCATGCATGGATGTAAAATCTGTTTTTCTTATCAATAAAATTGCAGGTGGTTTGCTCCCAACTTTGGGAGATAAAAATAATGGAGAGAGAGAGAGAGAGAGAGAGAGAGAGAGAGAGAGAGAGAGAGAGAGAGAGAGAGTCACCCACCCTGGCACTCCTTGGTGCATATACCACATACATTGCTATATATGTTGCTTCTATGGCACATCCCATAGTATTGATGGTAATAAGCATTACTCCATTAGTCTTGAGGAAACCATAGTACAACCATAACATTGCACTAAAAAGTGCTACCACATAAGGTATTGATTGAAACCCTTCTGTTGATTTCTTCTTATGCACCCTATAAAATGTTGGACTAGAGAACAAAACACCCATTAATTACTTTAATAAAAATAACTTAAAAATCATTAATTTACTTAATAAAATGCTTACAGTGGAGCCAGGTACACCATAAATGATACAATGTTACCTACCAAAAAAGCCAACAAAAATTTAATAAAAATTAGCAAGAAATAAGAGAGATTGGCTAATGGGTTTGGAGAGAGAGAGAGAGAGAGAGAGAGAGAGAGAGAGAGAGAGAGAGTGAATTTTTCATACCTAAAATACCAAATGCAAAAGCCCAAGGGTGATGCATTGCAATGATTCCCATCCTTAGGCTGTAGCTGTTCACTGTGAAAAAGAGCTTTGTTTGCACTCTCTACCAGCCTCTCTAGTTGTGTATTTAAAGATAACAGAAAGAGGCTGAGCAAGGTCGCTTGTGCAAACAGGCTCTCTCTCAGCATATTAGAGCTGGCGACGAAGAGACGGTGGTGATGACGTGAGGGAAATGATTGATGTGAGATACAACAAATGGACGGCTAGGAATGTTTTACGTTAGCAGAGGGGTGGGAGTTTGCACGTGAGAGGGGAGGGAGACCCACTAGCCGTTACGTTCGAACGGCCACTCCCTTTTGCACAAGAGTCCGTTTTGCCTCTGGCGCGACTCAGACAACAGCATGTGTCGCCATCCAATGGGCCCACGTGATGAGATGGTTCTATGATCTGAACTGTCCATTTTCTCTCTACTCTTATAAATGATATATTATCCCAATGATACACATGTTATTCTAGCCTTGGATTTTTAAAGATAAATTCAAGCCATTGAAAATCTTCTTTTCATGTTTCTAAATTCATCTATAGATACTCATGGTAAAGAAATTTTTTCAGTATAAATTTCTTCTAGTAACTTTCGAAGCATATATTAAAAAGAATGGACCGTTCCGATCATTGGACCACTCAGAATGTGGGTCCCAGTGTGCTGAGACATACTCTGCAACATCAATCGCGACAGATGCAGAAAGAATTCTTACGCAAACCCGTTCCCTTCGCTTTCCTACACGTATCCCCACGTCTGTCGCGACTGGCATCGCGACAATTATCTCCGACATTTTGAAGATATCCCGATATCATCGCAGAATTTTATTTAACAGTGTTATCATGTATCGCGATATAAGGTAAACACTACTTTTATATATATATATATACACACACACATGGTAAATATCATAGATCATGGCAGAAATTTTAATAATATTGTGAGACTCTCAAAATCATGGAAGTCTAAATTTATTTTAATTTTGTTTGAAAAATTGTTTAAATAATTCACATTATTATTACATATTTAATTTTAAAATTATTAATTTACAATAAATATTTTAAATAGTGTATACGTAGCAACATCTTTCTGATAATATTACGAGAAAGGCTTTAAAAATCTTAAAATCTTCCGAGAAATTTCCGCGAGATTTTTCACTATGGCGGCTGGCTTTTTATCGTGCCGACGCGCAAGGGTATTTTGGTCAACAGGATGCGTACGGTAAAAGGATGTTTGTTGGAGTGGATTGGACATTTTCTTTTTTTGTCCTTATCCGTGCATGTTACCGTTCAGGAAAGTGAAAATATTTTGATCCTCACGCATGCCTAAACCGCCGGTTCTTACAGGTAGGGACCATTTTAAAGTAATCCAAACCGTTGATTCGAGGGACCTTATTATGGATGTGAAGTGGGTCAAAAACAAAAACCAAATTGAAGGATCCTGACCATGTGATCAGTGGTTCACAAATAGACGGTTAAGAAAAATTATACAGAGTTCGGAAATCAAGACAGATATTAGATTCCTAGGATTATTTAGTTTGGAAAATATTAGAATCATCTACTATCCAATAGTTTCAATGGCTCTGATCACCTACTGACATGTCCCACTTCTACTAACTGGACACATATATCAGTATTCATGGTATGATGCATTGTGAGATGCGAAATGGCCGGTAGATGTGTCTCTTTCACCGCAATAAACCATCTTTGCAGAGTGGGGGTGGCTAATATTGTGATGTGACTGACAATGGGGTATGTGAACTAATCCAGAAAAAAAAAAAAAAAAAAAAAAAAAAAAAAACAAAGCTCTATAGCCTATATGCGATGGACCCGTTCACATCCAACTTTGGACCCGTTAGGAAATGGGTGCGGTTTGGGTCCCACCTTTTTGGTCTAGACTAAAGATCTAGTCGGTCCGAATCGGTTCCAGAGGATCAGGTCACCTCACCCAACACTGTCGATTGGCCTTGGGTGCTTCTGTTTTTTTTTTTTCTTTTTTCTTTTTTGGGTTAGTCCACACACCCCCACTGTTTGTACACCCACCCGTTAGTCATGGGAATCAATGCCATGCCCTCGGCTATCTTTACTCGGTGTGCTACTTGAGCTATGGACTGGGGTGTTTTGTATATTTTGTATATCCATGCTACCCATTCATTTTTTCCTACTCATTTTAGGCTATGAACCCAAAAATTGAAGCAGAGCTAATTCTTAGGTGGACCTCACCATAGGAAACAATGGTTATTGAACACCCACCATTGAAAACTTCCTAAGGCCCACTGTAATGTTTATTTGCCATCCAACATGTTGACAAGGTCACACGGCCCTAGACAAAGGGGGAAAAAAAAAAAATTTTAAAAATAATCAGCTTGATCCAAAACTTCTACGGCACACAAGATTTTTTATTTTACGGTCAATCACCACTGTTTCCTGGGGTATGGTCCACCTGGAGTTTGGATCTGCTGCATTTTTGGTATGATGCCCTGAAATGACCAGGAAAAACCTGCCCTAAAATGACCTGGAAAAACTTATGCTCAGCGTGGATATACAAAATATACATGAAGGTGGGGCCCACCATCAAAGGCTGCACCCTGGTGGGTGACACGGGGCAGCACCTAATCCGTTCTCTAACAACTTGGGACTCAAATGTGTGCAAAATATAACTCAACCATTAGGCAGCTTGACAAAATAAATGCTCTTATTTTAACTGAAGAACTGGATTTACAAGTAGGTAGATGAACCCATCAAATCCGACTCGGGTCTTCAAGAAATATTCGTAGACCTGATAAGACCAAACTTGAATAGCATGCCGGCAAATACTATATGACCCGAATTCACCCCCATTGACAACCCTCATCTTGCGCCTACACAGCATCTAGAGAGTTTTCCTTGTGATATTATTAAGAAAATCTCACTGAAAAAAAATATCTAAAATTAATTTTATTAAATTTTAAATATTTGTAAATTATATATGTGCATGTATACAGTGAATAAATTTGAAATTTAATTAGATTTCACATTAGTTTTATGAAAAAAAATTGTGAATAATTAAAAATTACCAAGATTTTGAACATCTCGTGATGTTGACATTGTTGAGTTTATTAATCGCAAGAGTACCATGAGATTTTCATAATCTCTATAATTAATGTTTGTCACTGCGGTAGAGCTG
Source organism: Liriodendron chinense (assembly GCA_003013855.2). Classification (NCBI taxonomy): domain Eukaryota; kingdom Viridiplantae; phylum Streptophyta; class Magnoliopsida; order Magnoliales; family Magnoliaceae; genus Liriodendron; species Liriodendron chinense. The sequence goes on along the minus strand of PVNU02002637.1, from coordinate 26,377 downwards.
AAATTCTCCTCTAGCCAATATATCCAAGGTTCAAACATCCATTAAAATCTTGGATGAATCAATCAAGGTAAATTTCCTGAGCAATACAAAGCACAAACTCACATTTTTGCACTAGTATGGATGTGGTAGAATGGATTTTGATATTTTGAAGCCTGTTTTCAAAATCAAAAGAACAACTTAATCTGTGACATGCTGAATTTTTCACATTTGAAGAAGCTTGCATTCTTGAAATGTATGTGGCATATGATGCTCATGGCCCACTAATCCAAAGCTATTAGGAAGGATTTCTTTTTTGTATATTAAAATTATCTGATCATTTGTATTTTATAGTCTTTTATCAGTTCTTGCATTTATTGTATCATTCCATACTGAGGCCATTCCTCATGTATAAATTCAGGAATCCACAGCTTTTATCTATGATGATTGGATTGGCTCGCCATGGATAGGAATATACAAAATCCCAAATAGTGGATGATTCTAGCCTATCAATATTTTTCTCCTTTCTCCATTGGATGTGGACTGTTTCCATGTCTGCGCGATCCCATTTGTTCGGAATCCTATCTGTCAGCTAATCGCCAGTAAGTCTAAAATTCCTCAAATTTGATGAAAAAGAACTTAACTAGTAAAATTGCCACACGCAATGCATGAGGCAAAGGATATGGTTTGAAAGTTGTGGAACAGAGGATGGTGGAAGCGGTTGTAAAAAGTAGGTTTTTCGCCTTACAAGTCTATGACTTGTCTTACATTGCAGTTATCTAAATTACTTAAATGCCCTTTCGATTGCTTAAAAACCCAACTCGGGTTCTTTCCCGAAAGAATCTAAATTGATTATTTGGAGCCTAGTAAATCATTTTTTTATGACTAGCCTTCCACAAAAATAACATTTTACCCTCCCTTAAAATAGATTCTTGGCACAATGGTCCCATTCGGAAAAAGGCACAAATGGCAATTACACCCTATTTATGGGGCGCATGCTTTTAATCACAAACCGTGTCTTCTTCGGGAAGTGTAGAGAGTCCAATGTGCAATGATGTAACATAAAAGGGCTGTCTAAACGACCCCAAATGTAAAGTGAGAGCCAAACACATCAGCCATTTGTCCACATGGCCGATTCACTTAATGGCTGATTTGCTCAAGGAAGTCTTACATTAGCAAAAGCATATTCTAACGGGCTGTTAGATGACCAACATGTCAGCGCAATTTTACATTATCCTTGTTTTTTCCGGCATTATTGGCGGGAGAAAATATTCTTAAGTAAAAGTGGGCATAATGCCAAAATTGCACAACATAACAATCATCTGACAATTTGTTGAAGTATGTTCTACGAAAGAAAAAAATAATAATAATAATAAAAAAAATAATTGCGACTTAATTATGACCAAATTACGGCGGCTAATTTCAAGTCATTTATATTTTACTAGCATCTCTCTCGCCGTATACGCATCTCTCTTTATTAAAGATACAAATGTTCAAGAACAAGAGATTTTTCATTCTAACTCTGCATAATATTTTCTTATGGGTTTATAAAAATCTAAGACAAAAAAGAAAAAAGAAGAAAATACAAACACTAAAAAGGCGCTGCAGAAGCAAATAACTTCCTTCTAAAGTTCAATGGGATAATGTCAAATGTTTTTTGTATGTGGCCCAAAATTATGATCCAAAGTGAGAGAAATACCCTTCTTAATGTTTAAAATGACAAAAGTAACATTTATATTTTTAGCTTATGATTTATGGGAAACTTTCCTATGTAGTACCTAATATCTAAATATTGGACTAATGGTCCAAGCCAATCATCTGAGGTCCCCATCATAGATGTGTCATGCCTTAAAAATCCCACTAATTGAAAGATATTCTTAACAATTAAATCTTTTTTCATCTTTTCTCCACTGAATGTGGATTGTTAATGCATTTCTTTCTAACCATGTATTTACTGCATGCCAACAATAGAAAGTTCGAAGTTGATCCAAATGAAGAGATTTTAGGTCATGGTTCATCCATGATGGGGAACGCAAGAATTAAGTACCAGGTAGGAAAGTTCCTCATCCACAATGAATAGGAAACTCAGTCTCTTAAAGTATTCATCTTTAGTCAGTTGTTTGAGTAAAAAAAAAGGAAGAATGTATATATCTAATGTATAAAATGTCTTCAAGAGGGCTTTTGGATCCTAATTATAACTTAGGATGAGCTATTTATGCCTTAAGTAGCTTATCTTAAATTAATCATAAACCAAATTTACTTATTTCAAATAAGTTACTTATCTACTGTTGTAAGTAGAAAAAGTAATTTAGTGGTATACAAACCGGCCCTAAATGTCTAATATGTAGTGCCCCACTGCAAATCTTGCAAAAGAAGGGACATTTGAATTAAGGGATCTAAACATGAATGTGAAACATTAAATCCCCAATGGTGATAATTTTTAATAAAACTCTGAAGCTTCTTTAAAGGACGTCAATCCTGCGTTTTTAAAGTAAAGCTTTGAAATATGGAGAAACCTTTTGTAGCGACCTTTTTCCTAGAACAAAGGAAAAATAGGCTTCCATAAAAGATATTTTCACTATAAAGCATCCAAAATTCTAAACATCCTAGGAACCCTCATTAGTTTAAATTATAAAAGATAAAACCTTTGATATTCTGGCAAAGCATGATGTATGATAGTGCATGTATTTAGAAATTACTTATGAAGGCATAGGTGGCATACAAGCTATTTAAATTAAAGTCTAGATTCATCATGGATCAAAAATTACACTTATTTGATAATATTACCAGATTGGTAGAGACATTTATTAGACAGTTAAATATAATAAATATCCAATTGTCCATTTTAACAAACAAGCGTCCTAGAATCAGAGGTTAGGATACCTTATAACTAATGTCAATTTGGGACTCTGACTTAGAAAATGGTGAGTTCAACAATTTAGTGGGGTTTAATTTTGGTTAATGTATGCCACTTGTACAATTTCTCAGTGCCCGAGTATCAAGATCTAACCCTGTCAGAGCATCAAATAACCTACCAATGTGAAAGAGGAGCCATACCTCAGCAATCAAAATGTTTGTTATGTTGTGCTGTGGAATTTCTACTGTTGGTCCATGAGATCTTTATATATGGGAGTTTTTTTTAGAGCATGTTCCATCTGCAATGGGACTCAACAGATCAGTGGTCTCGATTATCAGACTATGGAACCCACTTGGATGGATGGACCACATTTGTTAGATCATCTGGCCTGGAACGTTCAATTCCTCCCGTTGACCATACTGCCCAAAACAAATGGGTGGCTAGAGAATTTGTTTTAGCCGTTTATTTGTTTTATACATTGTGGCCAACCTAAGGTGTTTACTGGCCTGGTTTTGGACTCAGAAGATCTAATTAGTACATCCAACCGGATGTAACTAAGATTTCATGCATGGGTTCTATATGATGATACATCCACGATAGCATCCAGACGATGAATGGTTCAGATTACTTGAGAATCTTCACATGTGGGTACCAAGGGGCAACTCATGCTGGTCAGCCTGAGGTACGGTTCATGCACAATCAACTCTTTTGGATTGACGCGGATTGCGTGTAACCCCAGCCGGGCACAGGAGTTTCATATAGTCGGAAGCTGTGTTGGGCCCACAGAGATGCCCGTGATGAATCCACTCCATCCATCAGTTTTACAAGACCACAATAAGACAGGATTATAAAAATCAGGCGTATCTAAAACTCATGTAGGTCACACCACAAAAAAAGAGAAGGAATAGAAACATCCACCGTTGAAACCTTTCTGAGCCAACCATGACATTTATATGCTATCGAAACCGTTCATAGGGTTATTACCACTTGGATAAACAGTAGGCACAAATATCACCCTGATACAAAACTTCCGTGACCACTACAAATTTTTCCAACGGTGGGCGTTCAATCCCCACTGTTTCATGTGGTGTGGCCCACATGAGTTTTGGATCTGCCTGATTTATATACTCCTTCCCTACTGTGGTCTTGCAAAACTGATGTACAGAGTGGATTTGCCACGGGCATCTCTGTGGGCCCCACACATCTTCCAACTACAGAAACTTCCCATGACGGGGGCACAGGCCATCCACGTTTGGACGTAACGATTGCAAATTCTCATTTCAGATCCAAACAACGGTTCAATCTCGATCATGCAGAATCCCCAAAACGAACGGACCATAAGTAGGCATGTGTAAGAAAAGATGGCCACATGCACTCTGATTGTTCCATGCAAGCGGTGGGACCCACATTTCATATATGAGACAGCACCGGTCCTTTTTCCCCACAAGCGCGTTTGATATTAGCAGCTGCTAATCACAAGCATCTATCAACTTGGCCGTGACTTGTAACGTACGGTTTTCTTTTTTGTAGCTTTATTTATTGCCTTTATTTCCTTTTGTTGGCTTTCGTTCCTTCGGTTATTCTGTTTTGGTGAACTCCACTTTTTTATTTTGGCTGTTTGGCATTCATTTTTGTTAGCTTTTGGACATTTTGCTGGATGAGCTTGTACTGTTTTTTCTAGGGATTTTGTATATATGATGGATGGGATTGTGCAGCTGAATTTCGATCCAAACGCTCCAATTTGGCTTCTTTTTGTCCAAGAACTGCCGTGCACACATAGGCCTTAACCAAGTTTGAAATCTGATCAGTTCAATGCATCTCTTGCAAAGTTCAGATTAGCTTTTCTTCTCTCCTTTTTCGTTTTTGTGATGATGCAGAATGCCTTTTCATGATTCCATGCAGGAAAATTATCTAGTTCAAACGTTTGTACTATAATATCGTGTGGATGAGTTGTGTGGATCTGACTATGATTGGGAGATAACATCCACTCCGACCATCTTGTACGCCATGCCTCCTTTGGTGATTAGCCCAAAAATCAGGCCAATTCATTACTTGGATGGCCCACAGAAGCAGGAATAGTTGAGAGGGGATGCCCACCCTTGATTCTTGTAAAGGACCCACCTTGTTGTGGATATGCCATCCAAAACATTAGTATGAAACATCTGCCCCAGGTGATGGCACACCTAAAAAATCAGGCCACTCTGAAACTTGGGTAGGCCCGAAACAAATTAATAGTGGCCATCTACCACCCTATTGTTCCTACTCCTGTGGCCCACCTGAGTCATGGATTAGTCCAATTTTAGTCCAAATGAGGCATGGCGTGCAAGATAGTTGCAATAGATGTCATCAACACATCACTTTGAGACCCATAATACTCATTTGCACTCAAAAGTATAATGCAAATGATTTGCTCTCTCTTATATAGAGGTGACAATGGGCCAGGCTATGGACTGAAAAATAAAATTTTGAATAGGGCCCGCCTAAAACTGCTCAAAATCCAGGCCGAGACCTACCCCAAGCCTGGCCTGTTGACAGCCCTAATCATATATATATAGAATGGTATAGGAGAGGTATAGGAGAGAGATTGCTACACTGAAATAAAGAAAGAAATCCCAAGGCCCTGTTTGGTTGATGCTTAGTTAACCCAAATTAAATATTAGCATGTTTGGTTGCAAAATAGATTATGAAATTTCATGATTTCAAAAAAAAAAAAAAAAAAGTTATGAAATTTCATGATAAGGCTGTCAATGGGCTAGGTTTGGATCCAGCAAAATCAAAATTTTAATTAGACCGGGCTCACAGGCCTAGTACAAAACAATTCAAAACCTGGGCGAAAGCGAACCCATTCCGGCCCAGTTGACAGCCCAAGGGAAAATTAAAATATTAGAAATGCTCCCGTACCCTCAAATTAGCGCTATGAGGTATAGTGCTCCCAATTACATTGGGACACTCAGACAGTTTAAGCCATCGATCCAAACTATTCACTAGGTCCAACGCACACTTCATTGGTTATGGAAGCCTTGCACCAATCTGAAAAATATTAACCATTTGATCATCAGTGGTTAATATGGACGGTCAAGATTATTTACACAAAAATCAGTCCATTCAACAATCTGGTCCATCTATTTGTTAGGGCCCATCATCGATTTCTTATTAGTCTAAAGAATCACTTTTGTTAGGGAATGGTATCCATCTCATCCATGTCTTGGGGAAAAAAAAAAAAGGATTACTAAAGAAAATGATGCCAAATAAAGGATGGATTGGATCAATAGATCAACTGATCATCAGTTTAATTTTTGCATAGTACGTAGTTCCAAATAAAACCTTAAAAGCATCAAAATCCAGAAAATATTGTGATAGTTCACAACCCTTTTTACATTGTGGTGACTCTTTCTCTATACATGTGGCCTACATATAGATAGATCTCGATTTTCCAAATTGTGAGGCTCATTAGATGGGTCATGGTTCAAAAATCACTGGACTGGGTGGGGCCCAAATGGTCAAATGTTCACAGAGTGCTATTTTCGGGCCATGCCGTAGGTCACAATTTTACAACACAGACTGCCTAATATGCTATTCAACTGACACGCATGAGCCACCACAATTTCAAGCTGGTGTTGAACTAAAAACATGCTCATTATGTATTAGATATATTGATCTCTATGTAATACATAACTGCCATTATATAACTAAGATGAGATCGACCAACCATTAAGCATCCACGAAATACTGCCAACCGTAACTAAGATGAGACCCACCATTGGATGATCTTAGCCTCAGAATATTTGGCCCTTTTAGTCAAATATACGCCATTGCCTTTTGTTCCGCTGAGATAGTCCTTCACCCTAGTCTCTTGGAACCTTTCTCATTCCTTTTATGTTACATGGTCCAATGGTTTTCAATGACTGCACGTAGTTGTTTCTTCACCTAGCTAGCAATTCTCATTATATACAACTAATAAGTTTGACACTATTGAACCCTATTTTTTACCCAGCTTAGAAAGACGAATGGGATGATAACATGTGGCATTATAGATGAATGGTGCAATCACGTGTGTAGGCCTTAATGACATGCAAGTGAATTTGTTGGAATGACAGATGGCATTTGGTTATTAGGACACGTCATTGGAAGAAGGAAGCGGTCGAAGTAGAGGCAGTCAAGAAAAACTTAAAGTGTTACAGGGAAGTTGAAGAGTCCAAGGAAGGTTCAGGAACCTAGGAATAGTAATAGTCGAAGTTAATTAGGGATCTAGATAATTCTGTTTAGTCTATAAATATAAAAAGTAGTCGATAGAGAAGGGGTCTCACACCAAATTAAACAACAAACTCTCTTTATCTTTCCTAGCATAATCCATAATCTAGGAGTAGAGATAATTATTCGTCCACGCTCACTGGGCACCTTAGTTGTAATTGCTCGTCCACACTCGCTGGGTAACCTATCTTAATACAATCAGTTCTATTTTTTGTAGAATTGTTTGTCTAAGCAATCGATCGTTCGGCCGCTTGTCGCTGAACATCAATTAGTATCTGGAGGAAGTCATTTTTAATTGAAAGGTAAGGCACAACCCATTTTCGCAGGATGAACCCTACCCTCTGTCAATCGCATAATCCCTTTGAATCCATTAAACGAGTGACTGAGTAGGCGACCAACCTTTCCAGGTCTCAGTCATATACAGTCAAGTGTAACGTATCTACCTATTTTGGAGCTTGGAATCGAAGTTAAACCGGTTGGAATCGAGTCACACAGTCGGTTCTGGCATACTCATGCACACCACACATACACGTGTGTGCAGGAAGTGTTGATCCGATTGAGGACCAACAATTTTTTGCATGCCTTATGGGACAAATTTCATGTACATTTTGAATTCCCTTCTACCTAGTTGCCATAAACATTTGTTGTGCACCATCCGTGAGACAACAATTTTTTGCATGCTCGGTGGGACTCAAACCATCAAGTTTAAAATCCATATCGTTCATAATCAACTGCCTCAACCATGAGTCGTCGAGGTGGTCGATTTAATTCTGCTAACTAACCTACAATGCCTGCTGTGGTTCCCCCATAAGAGGAAGGTTCTGCTTAAGCAGCACCTGTTCCCTTAAATTTGGCTTCAAAATCAGACGATTATCCTTCAAATAGGATGTACATGTCTACCTCTCGAAATGACCCTATGGATTTCATTTCACATGAGTTGAATGAACTACATTAGGGGATCCAGTATATTGTGAAGCAAGGATCGAGCATATGAATTGGTTCATGGCAAACCAAATGTAGAGGTTAGTTCAGTTGAAAATCAGGGATTGCACCGACCAATCCCAATGTCACCACTGAATATAAATCCACCTCTGATACAGGAAGTACGGAATGTTCCACCCGCTATTGATTTCAGGAGAATGGATCGAGAACTAAGGAATATGCATGATGATCGAAATTAAGGAATGTGAGGACAATCAATGTTCCTTGCAAATCAACCTGTTGAAATCGCCAATAATCAAATTGATCTGTAACCACCGCCAATGGTCAGTCAAGAGATTTGGAACGCGACCGAATCATGTAGATGGTTCAGGAAGTCGCTGGGCAGGTTCTTCGTCGAACTGCACCACCGGTCTACCATAAGCCATATCCAAAATGGATTGACCATCAGTACCCTTTACCTATGAATTATCGACTAGATTTCACCTTGTTTACAGGTGACACTAGTCAATCGCCCATAGAACATATAGGTTGATTTACAATGCAATACAGTGAGTTGGCTAATAGCGATGACGGTAGTCGCATTTACATGGTATTCAAACCTATCGGCCAATTCAATTGACGAAAAATTCATGCTCATTTCTTCTATAGAGACAGAGAAATCTCCATCGTTGATTTGGCTCAATTTTGTCAATTGCCAGATGAATCTTGCCAAAGTTACATCGCACTCTTCAAAAGAGCGAAGATTCGATGTAAGGTAGTAATGACCGAGGCTGAGTTCATACAACTTGCACAAGACAGTCTGGAATATAAACTCCGCAAAAAGATTATTGGCATGGACTATGCTGATTTATATGATTTAACTAAGAAGTTTAAGAGTATGAGGCGCTTCTCCGAGATGGAGAGAAACAAAAAAATTTGATTGCTTGGAACGTATTATTATAATCTTAATTATGACATTTTTGTGGTCGAGGTCGTTGTCAAGAATTCATTTGTATGTTCAACCTGGTTAGGACTGAGCCTACTGGAACAACCACTAAAAAAACACCTCGATTGTTTTCCTTTGACATCACCAAAGCTGACGAAATTTTTGATATATTGTTGACCGAAAAATTTATTAGATTACTTGTTAATCATAAAATATCGATTTACGAAGAAATTAAGAAAAGAGAATATTGTAAGTGGCATGAATCTTAAACACATGCTACTAACAATTGTGTGGCATTCAGGAATATTATTCAGGATAACATTGACAAGGGTTTACTCAAATTCCTTGAGGTCAAGAACGAGATGATGTTGATCGATACTGATCCACTCCCACTCAACATCGAGGTTAATATGACAATGGTCGACTTGCAGAAAGTGTCTCGACTGCAACGCAACACAAGTAGCGCCCTGTCATATCAGTGTTCTAATTGAGGTAGATTTGACTCTCGGCCAGCATATATCAATTATGGTCGATGGACATCTAGAAGCCACCATACCGCATAATAGGTGGTACCCAAAGCCTTAGTTATGCAATCAGTGTATGGGAAGGCTCCGGCCGACCACAATGGTTGTTCCACATCAGGACCTTTGGTCGAGGTTGTTACGAAGAAATGAGAATTCAGAATCTCACACTGAGCATCAAGCCAATTTTATTCAAACCCCATGGCCAAAGATGGTTAAACCAAGCCCTGATCAAGAGAACATCTAGAAAAGGTTAAGTCATTCTAAGTTCCCAAGAAAATCGGAGGGGATGACATGAACTTTAAAGCGTCGGTGGTAGAGACAACAAGCTAAAAAGAGAAAAAGACTTCAATTGGATGACAATCAACCTCAATAGCGACAAACTCTACAAGTTGTGCATCAGGAAGGAGCACGGCTAAAGGTTAATGCGGTTGAACTACAATCAGAGTCAAAGATGGTCAAACCAATCCACATCATTCATTCAAACTCCAGAGATAGTAAGGGTATCAGCAACATTACAGCCGCACAAACAGGTGACGTTTCTGAATACCTTAGTGACGAGTGTTTTTCAGGGGATTTCCTTCTGTTAGAAGAACTACTTGCTAAGACGGACTTGGTAGAAAATACGGACTTAAAAGATAAACATCTCCCCAGCACAAGTGAGACAGATACTTCTCTCACACTTGGGGCCAATGTCTAAAAACAAAGATTGTTTTTTGGGACATTAATTACCACCCATCACTGTCGACTGCAAGATAATCCTGATTCTCCCTATATGTTTTCAAACAAAACCCTTGCAACTGATAGAAATGAAAGGGAGCTTAGAGGATATGAATTCCTCTGTAGTGATTCAATATGCAACATTTTATCCTGATGATGAGAACGGGACTTCAACCATTACAGTTGAACCGGGGCCGTTTGCTGAAAAAATGATTTTTGAAAGGCCAGTATTTAAAATGACACGGCATCTAAAACCACTATACATCTCTGCTCATCTAGAAGGTTGTCCCATTACTCCAATTCTGGTCGATAATGGAGCAGCAGTTAACATCTTACTTGCTAGAATGATGTAGATCAAATTGGTAAAGACCTCCGATAACTTAATTCCGTCAGAGGTAACCGTTAGCAATTTTGCGGGAGGCATTACTCGGACGCAAGGAGTATTACCGATCGAGTTAATGGTTGGAACCAAAAAGATGTTGGTCGTGTTTTTTATAGTAGAGACTATGTCCAAATACAATACTTTGCTTGGCAGAGACTGGATTCATTCCTTTTCTTGCACTACATCCTCTTTATATCAGTTTGTTATATTCTGGAATCAAGAGAAAGTTGAATTGGTATTGGCCGACAACAAGACATTCTTGACTACTTCAAATGCGGCTGAAGCATATTTATATGGTGATCAAGTTGGACCAATCAGGTTTACCGGTCAAAATAAACATGGTCGACCAATAGGGATCTCCGTAGCACTCAACTCTGGGAGTATTGTATAAGATCTGTCCACTATGCTAGAATTAGATAAAGATGTGTCGAAGGCAATCGTGCCATATCAGGTAGTTTCTAATTAAACAATAGAAGAAGTCCAATGATCATTGAATCATATGAGAAATGAAATGCGGCCAATTTCATAGCTAGAATAAGAAAATTAGAAGAAAGTCTCACTGAGGACGACAATAGTTGTTTTGTTGATTTGGTCGAATTGACAACATCGACTGATGAAATAGCTGAGGACATCATCAATCTTCAGGATTTACAAAGTGCACCTGTTAAATTGGACGATACCCATGCGCAAGTCCATAACCCTCTGGTTAAGGTCAATCTTAGAAAGGAACAAGATTCTCAACTAACCTTCATTAGTAGTTTATTAGGGTCGCAACAGCAAGCTGAGCTCGTTCAACCATTGAAAGAATTTTTGGATTGTTTTACATGGAATTATTATGAATTACCTGGTTTAGACCAAAATCTAGTCAAGCACAAGTTGCCTATCAAAGATATATAGTTACCGAACACACAAACAACTGTCAAGAGATGATGCCTGAAGTAACCCAAAAAATCAAAGAAGAAATTGAACTACTTTTGGAAGCGGGCTTCATAAGGCGGATCAAGTATGTGGAATGGCTCTCAAACGTGTACCAGTTATTAAAAAAAAATTGGTAAAGTTCGAGTCTGTATTGATTTTAGAAACCTAAATCAAGCAACACCCAAGGATGAAAATATTATGCCAATGGCAGATCAACTAGTCGATCGAGCAACTGGTCATCAAGTGATTTCGTTTATGGATAGGTATTCTAGATACAACCAGATAAGCATTATGGTCGATGATGTGCCTAAAACAAAATTTCGGTGTCTAGACCACTTGAAACGTTTTCTTGGGGGGGTAATGCCATTCAAGTGAGAGTGATTACCCCAGCAGGCTTTAGATGGAATCAAATAATATTTGACCAAGCTGCCGGTCCTAATGCCACTAGTGAAACGTCGACCGTTCAAGCTATATGTTATAGCATCGACTAACTTGATTAGAGCTTTACTAGCTGTGAATGCTCGGATGGACTCAACCTTTCTAGATTTTCTAGGATGATTTCGAATGCTGAAACAAGAGAGGATAGGGGGTATTTATAGTTGCAAGAAGTGGCGGCTCTCGTAATTAGGGGTGGGCGGCACCCTAGGGGCCGCCCGTACGGACGCTTTGCTTCAACTTCGAACAGTTGGAGCTCCAAACCTGGGATGAAAAAACCTCAGGTTCGAGGTTCAGAGTTACTCCGAAGCTTAGGATTGGAGCTAGGCTTGGACTTAGGCTCGGTTTTGGGCCATAACTAGGTGAGTCGAATGGGTGCAAGGGCTAGGTTGACCCGGTGAGCTAACTCAACAAGTTGATTCACCGAGTTAACTTTTTGGAAAATTTTGGACTAGTTTTTTCTTATGGGTGGTTTTTCGAGATAATGTTTATGGGTGAGTTGATTGGGTTTGGGCCTGACTTGGGTTATGGATTAGGGTCTGTATGGGTGAGTTGACTGAGTTTTGACCTAGGGTTTAAGGTATGGACCTAGGGTTTGGATAGATGGGTCAACTAGGTTTGGACCTAGGGTTTGGGGGTATGAACCTCTATCCATCTGACCATTCGACCAGCTTTGTAGCCAAGGGTGGGGTGTCTACACTAGCACAAGATGATATAGCTGAAAGGAACAGGCTATTTATTATCTTAGTAGAGCATTACTAGCGACCAAGAAGCAGTATTCTGTGGTAAAAAAAAATTATGTTTTTCTTTGTATTTTTCGGTCACTAAATTACGACATTATTTATTGACCAAGATAGTTAATGTAATAGCAACTACTGATTTGATTACGACATTATTTATTAACCAAGACAATTAATGTAATAACAACTACTATTTTGATTAAATATATGTTAAATCAGCCGATTCTTCAGGGCCGGATTGGTAAATGGATTATTGCCTTAGCAGAATTTGATTTAAAATATGTTCCTTAGAGAATGGTCAAAGGGCAGGCCATTGCGAATTTTCTGGTTGATCACCTTTTGATATTAAAGAGGAAATTCCTCTGAAGTTGCTCGAAGTAGATCAAATGTCAGTTACCCCATGGAAGTTGATTTTCGATGGTTAAAAAACTACGCGACTATCGAGAGCTAGGGTAATCTTGATATCTCCAAATGAAATGAGACAAGAATTTACATTCCAATTAGAATTTAAATACACAAATAACCAAGCCGAATACAAATCTTTAATCATCGGTTTGGAAATCCTACTAGAGTTAGGAGTTAAGAATGTTTCCATCATGGGTGATTCACAATCAGTGATTAACCAAATGACAGGATTGTTCAAGTGTACCAATCCTTCATTATTACCATATTACATGTTGGTGTCCCAATTGTTAGATCAGTTCAACGAGGTCAAATTGATGCACATCTCACGGAATCAAAACATAGATGCTAGTGGAATGGCATAGTTAGCCTCCAAATTACACATTGCATTAGGTTATGAAGAGCGAGTTCTTTTCATTCAACAAAAATCTTTGCCATCGGTAATAGAAAGGAAGGCAGTATTGGATATTTGCCTAGTCGAAACTAATGATGAGGACTGGCAAATCATGATAATAAATTACCTGTAGCACCCTCGACCGAAGACTGACTGAGATGTCAAGAGGAGGACCGTTAACTACGTCCTGATCGATACTGAGCTCTATCATAAAGGAGATAATGGAGTTTTGTTTCGATGTCTTGGAAAACAAGAAGCCTTATTGGCCATAGCAAAGGCCCATGAAGGAATTTGCGGTCTCACCAAGCTAGAAGGAAAATGAGGATAATATTGTGGCTGTATGGATATTACTAGCCAAATATGATAGCTGATTGCATATAGTATGCCAAAGACTGTGAAGCTTGTTAAAAACATAGGCTAATTTAGCATGTTCATGTGGTCGAGATGCATCAGATTATTAAACCATGGCCATTTAGATGATGGGCTATTGATTTAATGGGGAAAATTCATACAGCTTCGTTAAAACTGGATAATTTTGATTATAATGGCTACTGATTATTTCACTAAATGGCTCGAGGCAAAACTACTGAAAAGATGTGGCCACAGGAAAATTATCGAATTCATTAAGAACTACATAATCCATAGGTTCGGAATTTCAAAAACTATTATTATGGATCGAGAAGTGGTTTTTTCGTCCAGAGAGGTGAAAGCGATGGCCGAGTGATACAATATTAAAATTTTGCATTCAACATCATACTGTACTCTGGCTAATGGTCAAGTTGAGGCTGGTAACAAAGTTATTTAAAATATACTAAGAAAGATGATTGATGTTAATCTACGAGAATGGCATGAAAAACTTTCAGTAGCCATGGGATATTAAAAGAGCTCTTACAGAAGGAAGACGAAGAGCAATTGTGAAGTTTGAGAAGAGGTCGATATCTTCTCAAACAGGCATATATATATATCGGTTGAAGTTATGAGCATTAATAATGAAATGATAAAGACTCCTCGTACGAGAGGTTCATTTAAAGAAATGCTACATGTCTCGTCTACAGCCGAGAGAAAGGTAACAGAACCGTCAATTGGTTTTGTCTCGACCATACAAGAGTAATAGGGAACTGACACGTGGAGCAGCCGCGTGCCCACATTTATGACAAAAACCCTAATCAACGTCACACTCACCTTTTGATCAAAGGTGAGGCGACGTAGGGGGGCAATGTTGTACTCTATTTCTGACCCAGCTTAGAAAGACGAATGGGATGATGACACGTGGCATTGTAAATGAATGGTGCAATCACGTGTGTGGTCCTTAATGACATGGCAAGCGGATTTGCTGGAATGACAGATGACAGACAGTTATTGGGATACATCATTGGAAGAAGGAAGCAGTCGAGGAGAGTGCTGAAAAACTTGAAGCGTTGCAAGGAAGTTGAGGAGTCCAAGGAAAGTTTAGGAACCTAGGAATCATAACAGTTGGAGTTAATTAGGAATCTAAATAGTTTTATTTAGTTTATAAATATTGGAGGCAATCAACAGAGGAAGGAGTCTCACACCAAATCAAATAACAAACTCTCTTTATCTTTTCATAGTATAATCCATAATCTAGGAGTAGCGATAATTGCGCGCTCGTCCATGTTCACTGGGCACCATAGTTGTAATTGCTCTCGTCCACACTCACTAGGAAACCTATCTTAATACAATCAGTTCTAATTCTGTAGAATTGTTCATCCAAGCATTCGATCGTTCGGTCACTTGTCGCTGAGCATCGATTAGTACCTGGAGGAAGTCATTTCTAATTCAAAGGCAACGTGCAACCCATTTTCGGAGGATGAACCCTACCCTTCATCAATCGTTTAATCCCTTTGAATCCATCAAGCGAGTGGCTAACTAAACGACTAACCTTTTCAGGTCTCGGTCATATATGGTTGAGTGTGACGTATCCGCCTATTTTAGGGCTTTGGGTTGAAGTTGAACCATTTGGAATTGATCCGCACAGTCAGTTTTAACATGCTCGCTCACACCACACACACATGCGTGCAGGAAGCATTGATCCGATCGAGGACCAATAAGCACAAGCAAGGCACGTTGATAGGAAGTGTGGAGGGAGGAAGAGATTGGGTGAGTGTGGACACAAGTAAAGAGAGAGGTGGCACATAAAGAGAGAGGGTATGGACTATGCACATAAGGAGGGTGCGGACTGGGTACCACACCTAGCTAGAGGGAAGGTCAAGTAAGGGGATCCGTGAGGCCTATATATATATATATCATCCATGCCATCCATCCATTTTGACATATCATTTTAGCTCACAAGCCTAAAAAAAGAGGCATATTGAAGGCACAAGTGGACATGAAGCAGTGGGGATTGAATTCCTCCTGTTGAAAACTTCCCAGGGCTCACCATGTTCTATGGAGCCTTCAATTTGTGCAGAAAATAGGGTGTTCGACCGGTTGACTACCATGGTCGATCGATCGAACATGCCTAGAATCACACAGACAGGTATCTAGATAATTTTGGAGGGATTCGACCGATCGAACTCAAGGGCTCAACAGATCGAGGATATTCAGAATTTTGGTTAAACTCTCTAAACAGTTTTTTTTTGCCTTAGATCTGTCGATGACTGTCTCGAACTATCTCGAGCGGTCAACAGTGCGCAATGTTTTGCGCATTTTGCATAAATTGTTTCTAATTTTGGTTATATGCTATATAAGCGGGTGTAATCGGAATTAGGATTTATCCTAGACGTTTTAAAGGGTTTAAGAGGTTTTGAAGAGAGAGAGAGAGAGAGAGAGAGAGAGAGAGAGAGAGAGAAGCTAGGATTTGCTCTCAGGGACTTTGATCGGTAAGTGATGCATCAGTTGTAACTTCGTATTTCATAGTGATTATCGCTTTGTGCCATGGTCGACTGATCGAACATGCCATGATTTCATATGGCCATTAACAACTGTTTATAATGGTGTGGTCCACCAAAGATATCGATCAACTTAATATTTCTTAATAAGTACTTAAATTAATGAGATGCAAAAATGGACGAATGGTTTAGTTCAACAAAAATACATCATGAATGACCATACACGGTGAGGGGAACATAAATTGTGGTGTTACCCGGGTAACATGGACATAGTGTAACCTAGCAACTCACTGACATTAATGCATGTATGACCCACAAGTGTTTTTCTGATGATTTGTTCCGTCCATTCAACTGAAACGATTAAAATATTATATGCATAAAAAATAGGGCATTTATAATGATCATGTGGACCACATTAGCATCAATTCGTAGCCTATTCATTTAATGGTAAAAAAAATTGACCAGACTATTGGTCATTTCAACCTTATTTTTTCTCTTGTTACGAAAGAGGACATGAGCATTAGGATGGATTATGTTGATCAATGAAATTGTTGAAAGTGGGACCCATTTTACGATTCAATATGTGTTTCATAAATTAAAGGGCATAGTTGTAACAACGGAGTGGTGAGGGGTAATGTTAGACATGAGTGTACTCTCAACAACATGAGTACACTTGCATTGCTGTGAGATTGTGATTTACATATTTTATCGATTCTGTCCATTCATATACCGGATAATTTTAAAGCCTGATTCCAAAAATGAAGCATATCCAAAGCTCAAGTGGACCACACCACATCAAATGGGGTCAATTGAAGGCCTACGGTTGAAAAATTCTTCATGCTACTGAAGGTTTAGATCAAGCTGTTATTTGTGTTTTCCCTTCATTCGTGTCATGTAATCTTATGAATATGTTTGTTGAAAAGTAAACATACTGTGGGCCCTAGGAAGGTTTAAATTGCGGAAATCATTATTCCCACTATTTCCTGTGGGGGTGGACTTGAGTTTTGGATATTCTTCAATTTTGGGTTCAACCCCTAAAATGAGCTAGAAAACGGATGGACGGCGTAGATAAACCACAAACATTCACAGTGGACCCAACAGAGGTTACTCGTATTGAGTTCCTCAGTCAGCAATCCAATTTCCGAAAATACCAAGATCAGCTACATACCCGGGCCCTCATTTCCTCCTCATAATGGATTCTACGAATTGAGGCGCGAAAAAAACGGTGCCTCTTGGGGAATTGAATCCCTTCTTCTAAGCGAATCTCTTTGCTTGTTGAATGTAATAATGAGAATAGAAATAGCTCGCTTTTGGCAGACAAGCAAGAGTAACAGAAATGGCTACTGTATTTCTTCCCTTCGACTTCCAAATTCAAACTGATCTTCCTTTACTCTCTTGCTTATTTTCATGCCTTCTTCTTCTCTGCATTTTTCTCCACTTGTTCCCAAAATACCCTTCAAATCTTCAATCAGGAATGCCGAATTCAAGCGAATTCCAACCATCATTCACAGCTTCCTATCCCTCTTGCAAGAATTCTCCCAACACCCAATCTCCATCAAATCAATCCATGCCCAGATCATTACGAATGATCTCTCCCGGAACGAATTTCTCGCTACCAAACTCATCAAAACATATGCTGATTTGGGCAATGCAAGTGATGCGCGGCATGTGTTTGATGAAATTCCACATAGAAAAGAAATCTCTCTATTCAAGGCCATGATGGGTGGGTATCTTCGAAATGAGCGCTACCCGGAAACCATTGAATTGTATTCATTGATGAGGTTTCATGGTTTGGAAATGGATAGCTGCACTTGTACTTACGCGCTTAAGGCTTGCTCGAGTCTATTGGATTTTGAAATGGGGAAGGAAGTAATGAAGATGGGATTAATAGTGGGCTGGCAAATGATTGCTTTTTCGGGAGTTCGATGATAAGTTTCTTGGTGAAATTTGGTGAGATCGATGAAGCACGGAGAGTGTTCGATGGAATGCGAAATAGAGATGTCGTTTGTTGGAATTCGATGATTGGAGGTTATGTGCAGAATGGTGGGTTTGATTTGGCTTTTGATTTGTTCTTCAAGATGTGGGGTTGCGGGGTTAGACCGAGCCCAGTAACACTTGCGGGTCTTATTCAGGCATGCAGTGGGATTGGAAGATTGGAGCTTGGAAAATGCATTCATGGGTTATTGAATGGATTAGGAATGGAAATGATATTCTGGTTCTTACCTCCTTAGTGGACATGTATAGCAAGATTGGTGATGTAGAAAGTTCTAGATTAGTTTTCGATAGAATGCCCATGAGGAATTTGGTTTCATGGAATGCCATGATTTCAGGGTACATACAGAATGGGTTGGTACAAGAAGCATTTGAGCTTTTCCACGGGTTAATGTTAACTGGTGGTGGGTTTGATTCGGCAACTTTGGTTAGCCTCCTTAAAGGCTGTGCACAGATATCGGGTTTGGATTACGGGAAGATTCTCCATTGCTGTGTTCTCAGAAGAGGGATTGAATCAAATCTTGTCGTGTCGACCGCAATCGTTGATGTGTATGCTAAGTGCGGTGCCTTAGAGCTGGCGGGTTTTGTATTTGATAGAATGAAAGAGAGAAATGTGATCTCATGGACTGCAATGTTGGTGGGATTGGCCCAAAACGGACGTGCAGAGGAGGCATTGGATTTATTTGTACGGATGCAACAGGATGGTGTTGCTGCTAATTCTATTACTCTTGTTAGTTTGACTCATGCTTGCGCTCATGTAGGATCTTTAAAGAAGGGAAGGAGTGTCCATGCTCATTGATACGTCATGGATATGTATTCAATGTTGTAAACATGACTGCATTGATTGATATGTATGCCAAGTGCGGGAAGATAGTCTCTGCCAAGAGAGTATTTGACAGTGGATCAACCTTTGACGATGTGATTCTATGGAATGCCATGATCGCTAGTTATGGCATACATGGTCATGGAATTCAAGCTGTTGCTGTTTATGCTCAAATGAGAGAGGCAGGGCTCGAACCAAATCAGACTACATTTGTATCTCTTTTATCCGCTTGTAGCCATTCAGGGTTGGTGGAAGAGGGCTTGTCTTTGTTCCAGGCCATGGCTAGAGACCATGGCATAAGGCCCAGTGAGAAGCACTACGCTTGCTTGGTGGATCTTCTTGGCCGAGCTGGCCGTCTTGAAGAGGCTGAGGAGTTGATCGAGCAAATGCCATTTCAACCAGGCAATGCCGTGCTTGAGGCATTGCTTAGCGGATGCAGGACTCACAAGAACATCAATACGGGTATCCGAACTGCTGATAGATTGCTCAGTTTGGATGCCCAAAATCCTGGAATATATATCATGTTGTCAAATATTTATGCCGAAGGAGGGAGATGGGGTGATGTTGACAATGTGAGAAGTCTCATGAGGAAGAGAGGACTTAGGAAAACACCAGGCTATAGCTTGATTGAAGTAGGAAACCAGGTCCATGCATTTTTTGCTGGAGATCGTACACACCCGTGTTGGACCCAAATCCATCAGATGTTAGAAAGTTTAAGACTACAGATGGAGGTGGCTGGTTACATGCCTGATACAAGTTGTGTGCTTCATGATGTTGAAGAGGAGGTCAAGGTTAAGATGCTTTGGGGCCATAGTGAAAGGTTGGCAATTGCATTTGGCTTATAAGCACACCTGCAGGAAGCTTGATTCGGATCACTAAAACTTACGTGTCTGCAGTGACTGTCATGTTGTGACTAAGTATATATCGAAGATTGTTCAGAGAGAAATAATCGTTAGAGATGCGAACCGCTTCCATCACTTTGTTGATGGCAACTGCTCTTGTGGGGATTACTGGTAAAAAAGAATTTCATCCAAATATGTGGCTTTTAGAGTTAAGACTGTATGTGGATGGAAAATTACACTTCGAATGAGGCCATCCATCCATTTTGATGGCCTGGATGGTTGAAAAGAAAAAAGTCAATGGTCCAATTTAGTGGAAGATGTGAGATGGTCGAGATCATTGAAGGACAGTGAACGTTTTGCCATGTGCTCAATCCACTTTGGAGCCAAATATTTGGATGGTCAAGATCAATGAGTTTGGTGGATGAGTTGTTACCATTTAGGAAAATTTTAAAACTGCTTATTACCATTACCATTTGGATCATTACAGAGAAAAACTTGAGCTTTCTAATTGCGGAACTGTTGTACTTTTTCATTCCAAAAACCTTTGTACTGTAACTTCACCCATGAATAATTCAATCACATTGATGAATGACAATTTAATTTCAAGTGCCTAATTTTTGTGAAGGATTTGTTCGGCATGATTTTGTTTTTATTTTTTTGTTATGATTTCTTTCAAAAACTCCCACATAGTTTGTTCGCTTGTTTTGAGGATATTATCATCATGGTAGCAACTGAACTGTTTTCTTTCCATTCTCCAAAGGTGTTCTGACGGGGAAGCTCCACAACCATTCATCGGCAAGGACTCTGGCCCGAGCATTCCTCAAGAGAGGATATCATAACCGACTTGTGTAACGAGTTGGAGACTTATGATCTTTCCTTCCACTTTAGACTACTCGTTCATTCCCTCACCAATCCTAGTAGGCAAATTCCCATGGAATTGAGCCCTCTAATAACTAATATTCCTTGTGGAGTGAAAACTTTTAAGTTATTAGAAAATATTATATATTTCTATTATAATTTTTATTTAAAAATATATTTCTCGTTGCAGTGTTATGTGCAAAAAAAATTAATTCTTATACAACCATTTCCTATAGTTATATGTATTGATTTACATACTGATGAGATAGAGAAGACTCTTGTTTCAATGGTTGATGACCGAAAGAGAAGCTATTGGATCCTACACATCAGAATGTAACGAGTTTCATGCCACACCATGAAAATGAGTGACGGTGGCTACAGATTAGATTTGTGCCAGATCAGGACAACCCAAGCCCGATGCCTTGATTAGTTAGGCCAAAAGTCAGGCCCATGCCTGAACTTGTTTAGCAATTGGGCCACAACCCAACCACTAATTTCATAAGCGGGCTTTTCATCGGGCATCGGTCAGATCTTGATTGAAAAGTTTTCAAAACTAGACCCAAGCTCAGCCCATTTAATAAACAGGCTAGAGTCTTAGGCCCACACCTGAAGCCCATCAGCCAGCTTCGTCGCTTCCAACCCTACTAGTGGAGCTCATGGTTCGGGGATCCAAACCATTGGTTTGATGGAATCCACTGCAGACAAGGATGCCCTAGGTCTCTCAGGCTAAAATATCCTATCCCTTTGATCAGTGGCCTATAATAGACGGCTATGGAAAAACTGCAAGCATTGTGTGGAGAAAAAGGCAAAAGATTGGAGACACACCAAAATTTCGAAAAGCAGATGAACAGATTGAAGTAGGTCTTCATATATTTGAATGAGGATCACAAGATTTCGAAGGCGTCCAAAACAGGAGAATCCAATGGAAGGAAACCAAAAGGAAAAACTCAAGTGGGCCCAGTAGTCTCCAATGTACGATGGCAGGGATATTGGATTCATGCCCATGTCTTCAATCCCAAGCTGCATTCAGTCTCAATTCCAGAATCTGCATGTTCTGTACTCATCTCAGTGAATACAAGACGCCATCATCAGCCGAACCCAAGTTCTTTGGATGCACCAAAAAGGTTTTAGAGCTAGATCTCCTTCATTGGCAGCTCAAGTGACAGTCATAACCACCATTCCTGTAATGTTCAGCAACACCAAAAGTAGAATGATTGAACACCATGGCCTCCTCAGTCCATATCAAGTCAGATGTACCAGTCTATTCGGCGCCACAAGCTAGGAAAACGACTGATCTCAGACAAGAAGAGCTGTTTTAGGACACTGGGACAAGGACTCAAAGTGCTTGAAGATGTTCCAGCAGCATATTCGGAACTCATAAGTTCCAATCATTAGCAGCATTTTGGTTTTTGTGAATGTGGATGTGTAGGGTCAATATATAAAGCATCTTTGCTTCACAGTAAACCTAGATGGCTTTATGTTTTAGAATTGCAGGTGCGGCGAGATGTAGGAATTGGGTTGCTTATGACCAACCGATTTCCCATTATCCCACATTTACAGTGCGGTGAAATGAAAAAGGAAAAATTGAAATTTTGAATATTATTTAAGAGTAACGCTACTGCCTATGATTCATTCTATTTGAAGATGTGAACTCACTGCAATTGGGTGGTAAGGTTGTCCTGTCACAATGAATTTTGGCCTACGGCTCCCTCTAACAGCACATGTTTGCACATGTATGGTGGGGGATGGCTTCATAGAACTGTTTTTTTTTTTTTTTTTTTATT
The DNA here is from genome assembly GCA_003013855.2 of Liriodendron chinense. NCBI lineage: Eukaryota > Viridiplantae > Streptophyta > Magnoliopsida > Magnoliales > Magnoliaceae > Liriodendron > Liriodendron chinense. Next base: position 3,766 of record PVNU02002637.1, on the reverse strand, counting down.
ACTCTCTATTTATTCAATCATAGTAAGCAAAATGTTCTGAGAAAGGCCTTTTCTTTAGCTACCATGGCATTGAATGACTTTTTGCCATTCTATATCATTGAATTACTCTAAATTTGGTGAGCTTTAGCTTCAAGTCATTCCATAGCAATGAATACTCTGAATTTGGTGAACTTGTCTGCATGACAAAATTCATAGCGGCTCAACGGTGACCAGGTGTTATGGAAAAGTTCCATTGATATGCCATGGTGGACAAATGATACAATGACGTTGTACTGGCATTACATATTAATAATCTGGCATCGTTTTGGATCCATTTTTACAAACCATTTCAATGTTGGGTCAGCTTTGGTCTAGCATTAAATTTAGGCTTAGCCGGCATCAAATTGGGTGTTTCCTCCTTGTTATTCTTCTTTTTTCTTACTATTATACAATTGCTTGCTAGATACATTCTCATCCTAATCCGTGTAGGCTGCCCGAGCATAATGCCATGCAATCCTAACTAAATGGCATACAGTGTGCATTACCCTCATGTATATATGCCGTCTCTTGAAAGTTCACTGACAGTCTTGTCAAGCTCTTTCAACCATCATCATCCTAGGCGTGTGTACAGTTCAATAGACATGACTAGTTGGTTATCCAAACCATTCATGTCTTTTGCACATTGGGGAAAAAATAAAAAGAAGGGGTTGAAAGGATTTTTGCTGATTCTTTCTAGATGGGGGGCCCACCTGACTGATGATTCGTTGCTGCGAAAAGAGAAATAAGGGCAAGTAAAGAGCCAAGCAAGTGCAAAGTGCATGGGACCCTCTTACATAAATAAAGGGTATCACGTGTTTGACCCGCTGATCATTTACGCGTGCTTGACTTGCTGATCATCCTCGCGTGCTTGACCCGCTAAGAAGTGGCACCAAACCATGCAATGAATGAACATTGAATGTGAATGCCTATAATCAGCCTTGTCAATCAAGAGCCAACATCATGGACCACGTTGATATTTCCATGCTTGGAATCCAGAGAGCATTTGGAAATTAAAGCGTTTTGGGCCCCACATCTAGTGGCCATTGTCAAAGTTAAGTGTTTGTCTTGTGCTTCATTTTTTTATTATTTTTTTATTTTTATTATATTATTAATATTAGGCATGAGTTACCATCGTGTACGCTAAGATACTAACTATTTCTAGATCTTTAATTAATGTTACACTTAATTATACCAAATATCACAAAATTTTATCAACCAAACAAATCTTAGAATAATACAAAAAAATATGGCAAATATTTAAGTATAAAGATAAATAAATAATAATGGAACCGACTTAATAAGATACACATATTACTTTACTAAAATCATTGAAAAAATTAACTAAATCTTATTGAAAATTGGAAATTTTAATAAATCGTTGAAATTATTAATTAATTTTAATGTTTAGCGAGTAATAACTTATAATATGTACAAGCTACATAACATGTATTGTAGGCTAATTAGCATGTCAAATAGGCCACAAATGACTTAAGCTATTTTCATTAGTTACGTAGCGTGAAGGTTAAGCTACGCTGTGCAGCGTGAGCTACACGCTGCAAGCTATTTAAAACACGGCGTAGAAGTGTTCTTCTTCAACACAATTGAATTCACAGTGTATGTAAGATAGAGATGTAGATGGCCACTTGATGCCACCTCTCTTTAATGGAAATAGCCAATGATGGTGATGGGAAGTGGGCCACCATTTGATGCCACCTCTCTTGAATGGTCACTGCCAATGATAGACAAGGAAGGGGCCCACTTGATGCTACCTCTCTTGAATGGTCACTATCAATGATAGAGATGGGAAATGCGCCAATTGATGTCACTTCTCTTGAATGGTTACTACCAATGGTACTTGTTCATCTAATCAGTTGAACATTGGCATTTGGAAATAGGTCCAAGCTCATCCCTTCCATCTAAATAAGCCTTAACCTGAACTTCCATCTCACGTTGGGGGCAGATTAGGTGTTACCCGAGTAACACCAGTGTGGAGCCCACCTTGATGATTGTGTTATATATCCACACTGTCCATCTGATTTTCTAGTTCATTTTAGGACATGATCCCAAAGCTTAAGCAGATCCAAATCCCATCATGGACTGCACCACTGGAAACAATGGTGAATGACCATAAAAAAATTTGTGGGCCACATAAGTTTTGGAACAAGCTGATCTTTGTATTTTCCCTTCATCCACGTCTGCATGACCTTATCAGCAGGTTGGATGGAAAATAAACATTACGGTGGACCATAGGAAGTTTTCAATGGTGAGTGATCAATCACCACTTTTTCCTGTGGTGTGGTGCATCTAAGATTTGGATTTGTTTGAGTTTTCGATCCACAGCCTGAAATGAGCTGGAAAAACGGATGGACAGCATGGATGTATAGCACATCATCAGGGTGAGCCCCACGATAAAGGTAAGACCCCGGGTAACACCTAAACCAGAGGATTAGGTGAGACCCCGCCTCACCCAAGAGGTTGGTGCCCGTACTGTGGGGTTACCGTAGGGCCCACATTAATGTATGTATTATGTATCCACACTGTCCATCCATTTTTTCAGGTCATTTTAGGTCATTATCCCAAAAATGAAGCAGATCCAATTATCATGTGGACCATACCATAAGAAATAGTGTGATTGATCGTCCTGCAATTAAAAACTTCTTACGGCCCACCTTAATGTTTCCGTAGTATTTATTTACCATCCAATCCGTTGATAAGGTCACATAAGCCTGTATGAAGGGAAAAAAACTCAAATATCATCCTGATCCAAAACTTTTGTCACCCATTAATGATCAATCAACATTATTTCCTATGATATTGTCCACCTGATAATTGGATCTGTTTCATTTTTCGGATAATTCCATAAAATGATCCGAAAAAACGGATGGACAGAATGGACACATCATTCATACATCAAGGTGGGCCCCATAGTAAGGGCCGCACCCACCATCTTGGGCACAAATTAGGTGTTACCCTGGAATAGCTTAGTGGGTGTTGCCATAACTGTGTGGGGCCCATCTTGATGTATTTTTATATATCGACGCGGTCTATCTGTTTTTTAATATCATTTTAGGATGTGATCCAAAACCTTAAGAAGATCAAAATCTTAGGGGGACCATACCACTAGAAACATAGAAACAGTGATGAATAATCATTAAAAACGTTTTATGGGTCATAAAAGTTTTGGATCAATCTTATCTTTATATTTTCCCTTCATCGAGACCTTATTGGCATTATCAAGAGCATGAATTACAAATAAACATTACCGAAACTTTATGTTGGGCTCTTTGGAATTTTTAATGGTGGAGCACTCAATCACATTGTTTCTAGTGTTATGGTCCACTTGAGATTTGGATCTGCATAAATTTTGGAACCTCATCTTAAAATGGGCGGTAGAAAAAGATGGACGGCGTGGATATACAAAATATCATCCATGTGGGCCATACGGTCGGGGTAACACCCACTAAGCTATTCTCAGGGTAACACCTAATTCACGCCCCCACCGTCTTGGGTGAGGCCGGGTTCTTACTTAAGGACGTGGATTTCCTGCGAAATTGAAGTTCCAGGGAATTTAGGTGGGGCCCATTGTGATGTTTGGGAGAAATCCACGCTCGTCCATCCGTCTTTTGAGATCATTTTAAGACATGTGACTAAAGGTGGGCAATGATATGGGCCGAGCAAAGTTAGCCCCAGTTTGGTTGTCTCGTTTTTGTGCCACCTCAGTTTGTGGATTGGCCCGTTTGGGTTTCGA
>PVNU02002636.1:0-116024 GCA_003013855.2 Liriodendron chinense | reverse complement strand
ACATAATAGACTAATGTAACAACGAAAATATTAGCATGTATCAACCCGACCAACCCGATCAACCCGACCGAGCCCGCTTGGGTTGGGCTTGGGTTGAGAATTCCCAACCCGAGGTTGGGTTGGGTTGGGTTAGGGTTGAGGTATAGGAACCTTAGGTTGGGTTAGGTTCAGCACCAACTCGACCCAACCCGCCCGACTTTCAGCCTTAGAAGAAAGCAGCCAACTTAGCAGCATATAAGAAGGTGGATGTCGCAAGACCTCGCCCTGCAACCAAGAGACAATGGCAGCCAAAGCAGGGGCAGAAGACCCTTATAGGCAGAAGGGTTGCGCTGGTAGAGCCCGCGATGCCCACAATGACGATTGAGCAATTCCCGCCATTGCCCAAAACCTCTCGTACCCCACAAAGAACCACTGGGCTCGCGAATGAAAAGCCCAAGTCCACGACGATCCTCCTACCAAGACAAGGACCGGTCCGAAAAATCCAGTTGGCGCAAGTAGTGATGGTCCAGGTAGCCGCAGAGGCAGAGGAAGAACCATATGAGACGGAAGAGTTACCTCTTTTATAAGATCAGATTGAGAGGTTGGTGGAGGCTAACCGCAAGACAAATGAGCGAATGAAGGCTATCTAGGAGGCCTTAACCACTCTGATAGCGCAGAATGCCACCAGAAGTACCGCACCACTCACCCGTCAGTCGGCGGAGGAATCTCAAGGTGCAGCAGAAGGCCCGGTTGATCTTGAGCCACCCGTCCAACCCAGAGTCATGCCAGTAGGGCGCGCGCTGCTCTCCACATCTCACGTATCGCGAGAAGAGTTGTCCCAAACAATAGCCCATATGATGCAACAGGAAAAGGAGAAAGAGAGGAAAGGTAGCAACAAATATCGGGTCCCATACCCGCCAGAAGTAGAGGAGGTACCGTTTCCGGCCAACTTTAGATGCCCGGACTTCGGAAAATTCGACGGCAGAGGGTCGCCAGAGGAGCACATCACCCACTTCCTGACCACATTGGGAAACTGGTCTGCAGTCCCGCAGTACTGCATGCGGCTATCTGGATCTACCCTAACAGGGAAAGCCTTCCAATGGTACATGTCACTACCGGCCGGCTCTGTGAGAACATGGGAGCAGATGTAAGATGCCTTCATCTCAAAATTCTTTGCAACAGAGAGAGAGATCTCGTTAACGGATCTTGCAATGGTCAGACAGAGAAATGGTGAGCCAGTTGAGAAGTTCATCGACCGATGGGGAACCACAGCAGCTCAATGTCGAGAATTACCCAGTGAGGGAGAGCAGATGAAGATGTGTCTAAGGGCCCTAGACCCGATGATCTCGTATGGCCTGTCAGGCAACACCTTCAACTTCTTTCGCGAACTATCAACGAAAGCACACTTGGTAGAGGAAGCAACATCTCGAGTAAGCTTCAGGCTCGAGAGGTAGAAAAGAGAGACAGGAAGAGTGGTGGAGACCCACCAGGTCGACGGGAGCAGGGACTCGAAAGACCGAAAGCGTCCCACCACCAACCATGGGACAGAGATGAAGGCGGCAGATGTACAAGATAAAGGTAAAAAGCCCTATGTACCCAAACATGTATCTATAGCCGAAAGAGAAAAGGCGAATGGCCCATACACATTCGACATGGCCGATTTAGTTCCGATCATGGAACAGCTAATTGAAGAGGGCTTGATACGCCTACCAGAGCCAATTCGTCCACACGAGGTCGGACGAACGAACGACCCTAAATACTGCAAATATCACCGGTGCATCAGCCATCAGACGGAAGATTGCTTCTCCTTAAAGGGAAGGATACAGCGATTAATCAATTAAGGGGCCATCAGTATGAAGGTACCTGAGACAGTGAAGGAGGCAGTCGGGGCAATTTCAACAGTCCCGATAGAAGGTGAAACCGACCGATCAACCCTGTTCCCTAAGCCGAAGGAGCCATGGACTCCAGTCAGTAGCAAGAAAAGACTTGAGAACAGGCAAAGACTCGTGAAGCGAAAGAAGAACAGAGGAGAGAGGTCGCAGGGGCAGGGACGACTCATGGCGAACATGGCCCGCTGCGGAATGGTGTCGTTCGCCGAACAGGCATCACCCGAAGGAACACCGCGAGTAGTGGAGAGGGAAGTTGACGCAGTCATCCTACGGTCAGGAAGGCAAATGCCTGACCGTACTCTCCCCAGACCAGACAACCCGACGCCAGAAGACGGTACCCCTGATAAATCACAGGAAAGACCTCGCATGCAGAAGTCGAAAGAAAAGGTCGTCGAAGCTACGACCAGTCATCCAAGCCCTAGGCCAGTGGCATACGACATTGTGTCACACCTACGAAAGGTTCCCGCCCACCTGAGCATATACGATGCCCTATGCCTCTCAAAAGTATATAGGGAAATGTTAATCAACGCCTTACTTGACAATGAAGTCAGGGAGGTCACGATAATAGAGATAGAAGAAGAAATGAAAAATTCAGATAAGTTTTGGGAAGGATATATGCCGGTGTCACAAGTCATGCCTGTCAATCACCCTTCGACCATCACTTTCTCAGAAGAGGACCGCACGATAGAATCAATAGACCACAACCGTCCGCTAATGGTCACGGGAATAATCAGGGATACCGAGATCAAGAGATGTATGCTGGACGATGGGTCGGCTGTAAATATCATGCCTTTGAAGACATTGCAGAGGCTAGGTTACAGGCAATCGGCGTTACGCCCGAGTTTCATGATGATTCAAGGTTTCAATCAAGACAGTCAGCGAACACTCGGATCAATTACGGTAATGTTAGAGATCGAAGGGCTGACAACGAAAGTAACATGTCAGGTGATCGATGCAGTGACAACATACAACCTCCTTCTAGGAAGGCCTTGGCTCCACCAAAATGGCATAATCCCTTCGACATATCACCAGTGTTTTAAATATAACAGAGACGGAATCCAACACAAGGTAACGGCAGATCCAGAGCCATACATAATAGCCAAATCATTTTTAGCCGATGCAAAGTACTACAACTCGGCCGACGGCAATGAAACCAGTGAAAGGACCGAGGTATCGAAGAAGGGGCAAAGGGTAAAAACTCGAATAGAGAAGTTCGTGCGGGGAAGTGAGCCTCAAACTGCCACCCGAGGGAGATCCCGACATCCGCTAGAAAGTCACTCTCGGCCAACCACGAAGAAGTTCTATGTGATACCGCAACATTTATGTCAGCCAGGACAGTCTGTGTTAAAACTGATCTTAGATCAAGACATGAGCGTGCTCAAGTCCAGCTTCAACATACCGGTGCCCAAGAAAGGAAGAACTAAGCCCTTCCCAAAAGCTCCAAGCCAGTTCATAGTGCCGTCAAGAGACGTCACCCAGAAAGACATCAAGTTTCACTCAGGGCCAAGCCGGCCAGCGCCGTCTGAAGAAAGAGGGGAAGGAAGGGGGCTCGCCCAGCCTCGACCAATAGAAGAGAAGAGATATAGCAGAGCCAGCCGAAAGATTATGAAGAATATGGGATTCCCCGACCAAAGCATAGACACAGAGAAGAGGTTACTGGCTCCATTCGAAGAACATAAGCGAGTCTACCGCAATGGAGAGGGCCTAGGGGCTAGGGCAAGTGTAAACATGGTAATCATCGGCCCGGCAGAAGAAATCCAGTCGCAGGAACCTATCGATGTAGTCCAGCCAAGTGTCGCACCCGTGCAACTAGAAGATGGTGGACAACCAACGATTGACGAACTCGAGGAGATAAACCTAGGCACCTCCGAAGAGCCCAGGAATACGTACTTGAGCAAAAACATCCCGGAAGGTGAGAAGGAGAGATACCTGCAGCTTTTAAAGGAAAATAAAGATATCTTTGCCTGGACATATTTAGAAATGCCCGGGCTCAGCCCAACAATCGCCATGCACAAGCTAAGTATCATGAAGGAAAAGAAGCCAGTGAAACAACCGCAACGACGATTCCATCCAGACATTATACCAAAGATTGAGGAAGAAGTCAAGAGGCTAATTCAGGCCGGGTTCGTCCGAGAGGTGAAGTACCCCCGGTGGATCTCAAACATCGTGCCGGTCAAAAAGAAGAGCCAACAAATCCGAATATGCGTTGATTTTCGAAACCTAAATGAAGCCTGCCCTAAGGACGATTTTTCCCTCCCGATTCCTGAGCTGTTAATTGACAGCACGACGGGGTATGCAGTGATGTCTTTCATGGACGGGTATTCGGGATACAATCAAATTCGCATGGCCCCAGAAGACGAAGAAGCCACAGCTTTCCGTACAACTCTCGGCATCTACTGCTACCGCGTAATGCCCTTCGGATTAAAGAACGCAGGGGTAACCTACCAGCGCGCAATGCACGTCATATTCCAGGACATGATGCATAAACACGTTGAATGCTATGTAGATGATTTAGTCGTCAGGTCGACCGATCATGAGCAGCACAGGGAGCACCTAAGGCAGGTATTCCAACGATTGCGTAAGAAGAGTCTCCGCATGAATCCGTTAAAATGCGCGTTCGGAGTTGCATCCAGCAAATTCTTGGGTTTCGTGGTCAGACATAGGGGCATAGAAATCGATCCTGCAAAAATTAAGGCCATCATAGAAATGCCGCCTCTAAAGAACCTGAAGCAGCTGAAAAGCTTCCAGGGCCGCGTAGCATACCTGAGAAGATTCATTTCAAACCTAGCTGGTCGTTGTCAGCCGTTCTCCCGACTCAACAAGAAAAATGTCAAGTTCGAATGGGACGCCGCCTGTCAGAAAGCTTTTGATTCACTAAAAGAAATGCTCGGGAATTAGCCCGTCCTTGCCGCCCCAATCAAGGGCAAACCGCTGATTCTATACATTGCAGTGGGTGATAACTCGCTAGGGGCGCTCCTGGCACAGAAGAACGAAGGAGGCAAGGAGAACACACTGTATTATTTAAGTCGCACATTAGTAGGGGCCGAATTTAACTACTCAGCGATCGAGAAGATATGTCTGGCCCTCATCTTCGCCGTGAAGAAACTTAGGCATTACTGCCTCTCACATCAAATAACGTTGGTATCCAAGGCTGATCCGATCAAATTTCTCATGAATCGGCCCATGTTGTCCTGGCGCTTAGCAAAATGGGCTCTTCTCCTTTCGGAATTCGATATCACTTACGTCCCGGCCCGGGCCATTAAAGGGCAAGCGATTACGGACTTCCTCGCTGCGCACCCTGTTCCAAGCAATGAAGAAATGGAATGTGATCTCCCAGACGACCAGGTTATGATGATTGAAGAACCGCGACCCTGGCAAATGTACTTCGACGGAGCCGCTAGGTCCACAGGGGCAGGAGCAGAATACCAAGCCCTTATTATATTTATTAGCCCGCAGGGAGATCTACTACCCTATGCATTTACGATCGTGCCGGCTTGTACCAACAACGAAGCAGAATACCAAGCCCTTATTATCGGACTACAGCTCGCCCTCGAGATGCGTATAAAGGCAATATGGATCTAAGGCGACTCCAGGCTAGTCATTAGACAGCTAACGACGGAATATGAGGTTCGCAAGCCCGAGTTGTCACCCTTCTGCCACCAAGCGCAATCGTTGTTCGACCAGTTTCGCAATGGCAGCATTTCACATATACCAAGGCAAGAGAACATACAGGCCGACGCGTTGGCCAGCCTGGCCGCTGCCCTGGCTAATCCCGGAGGTAGCCCACTCCAAGTAACGATCGAAGAAAGAAGGATCTTACCAACTACCCTACCGCGCAGCGACGAATCGAGCGTGAAACCCATCTGTTGCTTCGAAGTCACAGAAGAAAACGACTGGAAGAGACCATTCATCGACTACTTGAAATACGAATTTTTACCGGAAGAACTCAAGATGCGTACTCAGGTCAGGAGACGCGCCGGTTCATTTATAATGCAGAGTGACACCCTTTACAAGCACTCGTATGAGGGAGTGCTACTACGCTGCCTGGATCAGGATGAGGCATACGCCATGCTAAAGAAGCTCACGGAGGGGAGTGCGGCGCTCACCAAGGGGGCAGGAACTTGCATCAACGTGTCCGACATATAGGATACTATTGGCCCACAATGACGAAAGACGCGATAGACTACGTCAGGAAGTGTCATCAATGCCAGATACATGCAGATATAATACACTCACCACCGGAAGAGTAACATCAATCAGTGATATCTTGGCCTTTCGCCGCCTGGGGCATGGACGTGATAGGGCCGATCAACCCGCCATCCTCTCAGGGGCACCAGTACATCCTTGCTGCGACCGATTATTTCTCTAAATGGGCTGAAGCCATTGCCTTAAGAAACGTGAAAGCCAGACATGTCCAAAGTTTCATCCGTCATGCCATATTATACCGGCACGGTATCCCTGAAAGAATCACCACCGACAACGGGACACCCTTCAAGAACGTCACTATCGATAGGCTATGCGCAAAGTTCAAGATTAAGCATTGCTATTCGTCACCTTACTACACTCCCGCGAACGGGTTAGCAGAGGCGTTCAACAAGACTATCGTGAAAATCCTGAAGAAGACGGTGGCAGAAAATAAGAAGGACTGGGACAGACGATTACCCGAAGCACTATGGGCATACAGGACCACGTACCACACAGCCACCCGAGCCACACCCTACTCATTGGTGTACGGCACGGAAGTCGTGATCCCGATGGAAATACAAGTGGAGTCACTACGGGTTGCGCTTCGACACTCCTTGACAACCGAGTACAATGATAAAATCAGAATGGTCGAGCTTGACGACCTGGATGAAAAGAGACTCGCCGCTCAGCAAAGGCATGAGATGTATCAAAAACAAATCTCAACTTCGTACGATAAACGGGTCTGGGGAAGGTCATTTAAAAGAGGCGACCTGGTGCTAATGATGAAACGTCCGGCACCGGCGCAAGGCCCAAAGAGTAAATTCGATCCAAAATGGGATCCAGTGTGCATTATCGATGAGGTATACTCTAATGGAGCCTATCGGGTAATAGATTGCAAAGGACAGGGCGTCAGTACGCTGGTTAATGGCCGGTTCTTGAAAAGATATTATACTTGATGGAAGTCTATCATTATATTTTGTAAACGCCCCATTAGAGGGATGATGTAATGAAGGAAATACCAAAAGAAATAATACTGCATAGGGTCGGAGCAAAGTACTAATTATCTACCTTTCCTGCTACAGGTATCAGGAAGTCGTTAAGGCTCGGAATACGTCGGGAATGACACCCCGCTCTTCAAGGCCATTAAGAAAGGGGGTAAGCCCTTAATAGAGGCTCGATCACATCCCTGTTCGTACAAGCACAGGTTTGGGTCCTAACAGGGGGACGCTCTTCCCAGATGACTCAGTCAATTCGCATTCAAAGCTCAAAATTTACAAATAACTTAACAATGCAACATGAACCTAAAATCATAGTAGTATACATATTGGCACAGTATTTGTTACAACATGTTCTAAAAATTAGTATTAAGTACAAATGGAGGTCATTATAGCTCAACTGTTTAAAGTTTTCAAACATTGGTCTAACAAGTTTGCTGCAGACTCCTCGACCGCCTTCCGTGCCGTCTCGGCTTCAGCTAGAATTAGGGCAGGGTCAGGAATGTCCCTGAGAGACTGCTCCAACTCCGCAACTTGGGCTTTCACAACGTCGCGCTCCGCCTCCTGCTGATCAAGGGAAGATTGCAAACGAGTCCTCTGACCGCTAAGCTTGGATAGTTTAAGGTGGACGATCGAGCGTTCGGCTTGCAGTCGAGCCACCTCGCTGTCTATCTCTGCCAAATGAGCAGTGGCCTCTTGACACCCATCATCAACAATCTGCCAGTCCTTCTTCACCGCGACAACCCCTGCCTCGTGTAATTCCAGTTTCGAGAGAAGGGATCGCAAGTGACCACGCTTTTCCTCAGTAGAAGGGTCAATTTGGAGGCTTTTCGCCTCACATTCTCGGGCCACCCGTTCCTTAAACAGAGTCACTTGACCGATTACGGAGGACAAGTTAATCCCAAGCCAGGCAGCGTTAAGCCCTAGTGCCTGCAACGCCTCGTCTAAGACAGGCCACTCCTCCTCATGTCTCAAAGAGTCGGCGATGTCAGACAGAAGACCCTTGAGAAGGTTTGACTTGGTCCTCGATAGGCCCCGAAGGGATGAGACGAATGGCTCTGGCAAAGCCGTAGACGCTGAGGCATCAGCAGGAGCAGCTACTGACACAGAGAGTGGAAAACGTTAGTACAGAAAAATCATCGTCAGAAAGGAAGTAGTCAAGACGGTAAAAGCAAATGACATACCAGCAACATCAGGAATGCCAACGGCAAGGACGCTGGATGAAGTGGTAGGCACAGGTGACACTGGGGCCGGCTCTGTTGTTCCCACAGTCAATGGTTCAGGCAATTTCGGGGAGGATATCACCACGACCTCGGGAATGTTGGCGTCAGGCGCTGGTCCAGCAACAGGAGGAATTGCGGTGGCAATCTCGGCTAGCAACGACATGGCGACGGACGGAACTTCAATGGCAGATTCAATTAACGATGGTTCAGCGGAAGGAGGAGCCCCCACAACAGGTTCGAGCGCGCTCGACTCAATAGTAGGAACCGCTACCCCTTCCACGACGGCGACGGTCACTTCCGGAACCCCACTTTGAGCTTCAGCGTCCGCCACAGAAGGATTGGGGGGAAGGGCGGACTCAGCAGGTGCTTCATCATCCAGGTCCATGAAGATCGCCCCCACGTCCTCTTAGGGAATAGACCTATCATAAATAGGCTCACTTTCATTGCTCCCCCGGGTAGGGCAGCCTTCGCTCAGGTTGGCTTGAGAGCTTAGCTCGCCCTCTTCCCTGGCTTCTCCCATGATAATGACCGGAGCGTCGCCAGCCTCTTTCGAAAGCTGCTCTCGCAGACGCTCGGCTCGGCGCAGTTTCCACAAATCCTTTATTTTCTTGCCACCACAGACGACAGGAAGACAAGGAGCAGTCTTCACCCGAGGGCCCGTGCGCTCAACCCCTACACCCTCATCGCCCTCATCACCGTCATCACCATTGTTATCACCGTCGTCACCATCAGAGCCTCCGCCTCCACTACCTCCCGCACCATCATCACCTCCGCCGGCTCCGCCTATAGCATCATCGCCGTCCATACCACCATCGCCTTCCGCAACAGCATAATCTCCCTCACCCCCTGCCTCGGCCATACCATCTTCACCATCGTCGCCCTCTTCACCATCGTCACCTTCATCTTCCCCTCTCAGAATGCCGCCTTCGGCAGGTAACTCATTGATAGGCCCAAGAGATGGGAACTCTGGCCCCACCGATGTCACATTCCTCTCCCCATAGGCGATCCAGCCTTCTAGGGTGTGCTCCGGCTTTTCATGATCGATCACCACGTTCAAAGAGGTTTGCAATCTCTCCGTGCCTAGCACCGCAGGTTGATGAAGGTTCTCCGATACATAGCCGAGCCCGTTGGCAGGAGTAGGCGTAACAATGAGGGGCGTGACAAAGACGGGCTCGGTGACGAGCATTTTATTCCGCACTAGCGCATATTGGTGGGCCCACCACCTCATCCACCCAAAGGTGGCCCCAGCGAAACACTACGTCCCCGGGATCACGAAGGAACAGCCGATTCCGGTCAGCAGGAGTTGTCGCCACATCCATTTCCACTGAATAGGCCCAACACTATACGCCCACTGCTCGCGCGTCACTGGTTCTAAGGTCGCCGGCACTCCCTGATCATACCCGAATTGGCGGGCGAAACGATTTGGGTAATAAGGCTCCCTCCAGAACTCCAGCCCTTCGCGAAGCGGCAGTGACGAAGGACGAATCGCGATCAGGAAGGAACGCTCGTAATAATCAATGCTGTCGTCATCCGTGCACAAGACCGACTCTTCGCTATGGGTACCAGAGAAGTGATAGAAGTATACGTCATCGAGCCCCGCGATCCTATCCTCGATAGTGTTTAAGTTAAGGCTGATCATCCTCTTCTTCTGGAAAAAGTGTAGCGGGAGCTTCCCCTCTCTGATGTAATCTTCGCGCCGTACGCTGTAGACCCAGGGGAAGTATACCCCGAGCCAACCGGAGAAAAAGTGCCATCCGCAGTAAGCGGAGTTCATCCCATAGGCAGCTCGCTCCTTGTTGCTGATGACGTAGCCGAATGCCCGGTATATCGAACATAAGACTATTGGAGCCAGCGCGTACCGGTGACCGTTTGCCAGAGCCCCTGCGACGGTGAAACAAGACACTCTGATATTATCCGCCTACTTGGAGCTCGGAAGTGCCACGCAACTGAGCTAATATGCCAGGAAGCCGGCCAGCTCGCATGAGGGGGAGAGTTTGTTGGGGCGTGGGAAGTTCTCCCTCATTCGCTTCTCCAAAAGCGCCTTATCACCACGACCCTCGTCGAAGGCCGCATAGTCCAAGCTGAAGAGGGGAAAGGACGAGGCGTTAGCAGAAAGAAAGAAGCGTGACAGAGCAGTAAGTTACAATTCGTTGCAGAACACTTACTTCAAGCTGTGGCTGAAGTAGACCAGCCAGTCCTCGAATAGGAGCTTATCTTTGAGACCCCAATATTGGGGTAGTTCGGCAAACAGCTCATAGCAGGCCTCGGAGAAGAAGCCTTCATTGATGCCTTTCTTCTTTCGCGACAGCTCATCGTTGCTTGGGACCCATTCGTCATAAATCCTCCCGCGAATTGGGAGGCCTGCGATCCTGTTGAGATCCCAGAGCGAGATGCTCATCTCGCCGCACGGCATGTGAAAGGAATTGGTGATGGAGCACCAGTGGTTGAGGAAGCCCTTGTATACCCAGGGCTCTCGGCAAAAGTAGCTTGATGTCGCTTCGATCGCCTTGTACAAGCCCACCGCCCGTAAGGTCGCCCTATGCTGTTCCAAGATCCGGTTCGCCCACGCCTCGTAGCCTGGATGAAGGGCCAGATGGCCGCGAGTCCGGAACGCCCCAGACAACCAGACTTCGGCATCCCCCAAATGGTGAAACCTCTGGCGGAGAGTCTCGAAGTAATGTCTGGGAAAGGGCTATGGGGGTTGTGATTTAGCCCCAGGAAAATCATATCCTTCACGCCCAGGATCGACTGCTGCTTCCCGTTCTTGGAGAGAGAACAATTGAGGAACGGAGCCGGGCCGGATGTCCAAGCATCGACGCCGTAGAAGGAGTTGTTCCTGTAGATGTCGGACGGTTCGATGCTCGGGAGAGACCGCTGCCGTTGATAACTCTTCGCGTAACGAATATACTCCCGAGTGTAGGGGTTCCTCACGACGAGTGGCGCAGTAACAAGCTTGGCACTAGACCAGGCCACCTTCATTTTGTCCGATCTAGACTTGGCTTGGTTCTCCAAGTACACTTGCTTGGCGCCTTTGCCAGCCCTCTTTGGGCGACCGTTCCTGGTGGTCTAGGTAGGGATCGACGGACTCGCCTCGCCCTCTTCAGAACCCGTTGTCCCGTCACTCCGGAAACCCGGGAGAGGAGCGTACCATGCATCCCATTGCTCCTGCGTGCCCCTGTCTGGAGAGGGCGGCACGATCCTATCGCAAAGGATCTTCTTCTGTATATCCTTCGATAATGTGAGGATCCGCTCATAAAAGTTGAACGTTTCCGGAGGGAGAAACCACTGTGGATTTTCAGCAGACGGTCTGACGACCTGCTTGGCAGCAGCGTGCTTACGCTTGGAAGGAGTCTGGGGAGGACCCGAAGGATCGGCCTATGAAGGATCGTTGGCCATTGGAACCTGCAAACGGTATGCAGAAAACTCAGGTACAAAGTAAAAAGGGAAACGTTCGCACAAAGTCGATCAAACATTCATAAAAGGCAAAGGGAACACAAAGCAGCAAATGAACAAAGTACAAGCGCCAACCTAGGCCACTGCGGAACGCACTCGAAACCAATGGAAGAAGAAATGAAACGAACAACATCCACAACCACAACATCAGCATCACAAAACATACAAGCAAGAAAAGACAGAAGTGAAGCGAAAAGTATAAATTAGCATTCATCAACCATAAGGGCCATTCCAAGTGGCCAAATTGTTAATAACAACTGTTAAAATGATCAAACAACAAAAGTCAATGTAAGACGACTCAAAATTGCGGGGACCCCTCCCCCGAAGCTAGAAAGCAAGGACCTCAGTCCTGCGTCAGCGGGAGAACCCGAGCCTTCAATTCATCAACTTTCGCCCGGACCTGGCCTTCTTTGAAGATCAAGTCCACTAAGATGGAAATGCACTGTTGCACGAGATCGAAATTCAGATGCTCGGCGTTGGCATAGTTCCTTATGATCGAGACGTCGATCGCCAGGTCGTCATGTTCTCGTATGGCCTCCCTGACCATCCTCCAGATGCCAGCGCGGCGATCCGGATACTCGGCCTCCGCCAATGGGACAAGCCAAGCTAGGAACCGCCTGCTCTCCCTCTTCTCCTCCTTCAGGAAGCTGAGTCGCTTCGACAGGGATAGAAAAGAAGCAGCCAGAGAAGGCTCTGCCGCCTCCAGGACCGCCAATTCCTCCAAAAGGAAAGAATCGCTGATGAAGCTAGAGATGGCCTCCTTACGCTCGTCAGAGATGGAGGCCATCGCCGAGACATTCTAGATAGCTCGAAGAATGGGGCGGGACTCCGCGCCGAGATGAGTCAAGGCTTCGGCCACCTCGTCGCATTGACCGGCGAGAGATGACCAAGCCTCAGGATGGTCTAGAGCATTTAGAAGCCGCCTCAGGCAATCGTGGGCCTCACGGAGGGAAGCGCGAGTTACAACCATCGTCTGCTAAGAAACAAGGCTGATGAACTGATACAGCAGTCCGACAAAAGAGAGAAAACAGGAAGCAGGAAAAGCTAATCGAGTGAAGTCAAAAAAAAAGAAAGGGGGCAAGAAGACATGCTCAGGTACACTCGAAACATTACTTAAGGTCACCATAGGTATTGCCTCCAAAACTAATGCGATCTAGAAAGCTCAAAAGTCTATGAGACCCTACGTCTCTTCAAAGATAAATACCATATGTGCCCGAATACGAGGCAGAGGTTAAGGGGCTCATACACTTAAGTATCTAGCCTTGCAAAAGATTACTTCAAACAAATTTTTACAAATCCTGTAAGCTGGGCGCGTGGGCCTCAACGCACCCCGAAATTCGAAAGGATGTCAAGATCATATTCCCAGGTACGTAAGGCCCCACGCACCCTTAAACCTGTCCAAACCGCAATTTTCGGGTGCGTGAAGGGCAATCCCCCAACAAAATTGACGAAGGATGCGTGAGGTCCAACGCACCCCATAAATATATGTTTTTTGGCCAAGTTCATTAGCTGGGTGCGTGGGCCCCAACGCATCCTTAAAAGCCAACTTAAACCCAATTTCATGGTGCGTGAAGCACCAAGGCTTGCCCAAAGTTTGACGAAGGGTGCGTGAACCCCCACGCACCCAAAAAATTCAGGAACTCCACAAAATTCAAAAAAATTCAGGTGCGTACCACCCTACACATCCACAAAAATCCCAAGTTCAAATTATCGGATGCGTATGCATCCCACGCACCCCTGAAGTCACTTCTACATTGAATAAATGGGTGCGTACGGATTAAATAGATGCGTTGGAGACAGTTGTTGGGTGCGTTGGAGAATAGAAGGGTGCGTGGCCTTGATGTGAGATGTCCGGTAAAGAACAGTGAAATGACAAAAATGAGCCGTCTCGTCTATTTATAGTGGGACCCGGGAAGTGCGGTACGTCACACCAGCCGATCGTACGTCCGTTGCGACCCACCGGAGGGGCATCTGTTGGGGTCCCAAATAGTGGACTCTTAAAATAAGCCAAATAACCATATACCTCTGAAGGAATCACACAAAACGCCTTCCGGTGCACGTAAAACGGAAGTATACAGGATTTCCTTAAACTTAGCCAAATTCTCTAAGTGGGCCCCGTCGATCACCGTGTTCGGAACCGCCCGAAAATGGACCCGCAACTCCGTTATTATTTATGATGAACAATGCAAGTGATTGCGCAACGAAACGGGCCCCACAAACCCTCCGAAAGTCAAAACCCAATCGGTGGAGCCCACATTTACGTGTCCAATGCACCCTGAAAATTAGGGCACCCAACGCACCCTTAAAAAGGCAGCGCGTTGGTCCTCCATTCGTGAAGGCCCACACACCCAACGCACCTTGAAAAACGGTCAACGCACCCCCGCAGACCATGACTGGTTAAAAACCAGTTTCAGGTGCGTTGAGCCCCACGCACCCGAAAGATTCAATGATTGTCGGGCATTCGCACATCAATAAACAGGTGCGTTTGGGACATTTGACAGGTGCGTGACACGTGGCAGCTTCCTATTTGCCGACTTCACCTATAAATACCCCCTCCTCCCACTCATTTAACACACACAAGAAAAGAGAGAGAGAGCTGCCGCTGCCAGAAACCCAAAATTCTCACCGGAACCCTCGCCGGAATCTTCATCGGAATCCTCTTTCCGATCACAGATACACCACTACAGGTTTGAATCTCATATATTTAGCAACGCACCTGTAAAAGGACCCCACGCATCCAAAAGTACCCCACGCATCCGTCAAATCGGCCCCACGCGTCCGTAAATTCTGCAATAATCAAACTTTGTGAAAGTGAACCCACGCATCTTGAATATAGACCAACGCACCCCTAAATTTGCCATGAAATCGACATTGAATTGACAGGTGCGTAGAGCCCCACGCACCCGTAAAACAAGTCTCACGCACTTAAAAAATCAGCCAATTGCAGAATGTGTTTGCAGGTGCACCGGGCTCAATTTTGAGTGTTTTCAAGGTCCGTATGAGCCTGTCTTGAGTATTTCGAGCATTCCGGACGCATTGGAATGGTCAAACGAACGTCTCGAGAACTCTAAATGAGCAGAATCGAGCATCTTCGAGACTTGACCCGACTCGACGCAATGAACGGAGTAACCTTCCCGGAAAGGAGCCGCCAACATCCAGAGTTATGCAAATATGCTGACATTTACGTTCACTGTAAAGGCATGATCTGATTTGTGCCAAAAGCTAGACCAGCAGGGCCATGGTTACCATAATAAACCATGCCAAAGAGTTTCGACTCTCTACAAACTAATTGCTCAACTGCCACAACACAGCAGTCGATGCCCTACCCATCTAAACGGTATCCGCCGGTTGAGCTGCTCAGATACATACAACTGCAGATCGGTCTTCCCGCGGTCACCCGTCACAAATGACGAGCGCAGGCCCAGAGTTGCACCCCTTGGTTAAAAACCCTGACAGTCTCAACCCAGGTCTCCGACCAAAATATGGAACATAGACATCTGACTAATCCAAAGGCGGTTCAGTACACAGCAAGACAAACAAAGGTCTCTACGACCACAAGCTCTAAGACCATGGTCCCTGTTGACTAGTCTTTTGTCTTCTAATCAAGGGTCATCGATCATTCGATGTAATTAAGGGCCCGTGCCAGACCACGGCCTAGAATGTACAAGATCTCAGAACCTCTGGAATAAAATTCGCCTTGCGATACATCTTCTTGTGTGCCTTTTGTGAATGCTTGTGATTGTCTATGAATGTTTCTATTACTCAGAACCCTAGAGCAACAAAGCAGAACATTCCAAAGAATGTTCCTCGTGGTTCGTTTCCCTAGTTCCAACATTCTGCTTCCCTGACTTGTGTTTCAGAACGAACGTGAATTCCTGTAAAAATGAAATCCATCTAGCATGCATACGATTCACATTAGTCTGAGTATTAACAAATTTTAAGGCCTGGTGATCAGTGTATAGTATAAATTCCCTTTGAATAAGGTAATGGTGCCAATGGCGCAGTGCCTGAACCACTGCATATAATTCAAGCTCATAGGTCGACCACTTCTGTCGTGTGTCGCTGAATTTCTCACTGTAAAAGGCAACTGGCCTGCCCTCCTGAGAAAGGACTCCCCCAATGCCGACAATAGATGCGTTACATTCTACCTCAAACAACTTATCGAAATTAGGGAGTACGAGGACTGGGGTAGTGGACAACCGATGTTTGATTTCTGTAAAACTCTTCTCTGCCCCTTCGGTTCATTGAAACGGACCCTTCTTCATACAGACAGTAATCGGCGCGACGATACTGCTGAAGTTCCGCACAAACCGACGAAAGAAGGTCGCCAACCCATGAAAACTTCGTACCTCATGATATTGGTCAGAGTCGGCTAATCCCGAATAGCTCGAACTTTCTCTTCGTCCACTCGGATACCCGTGGACGACACAATGAACCCCAGAAACAATAACCGATCAGTTAAAAAGCTACACTTTTTCAGATTTAAGTATAGTTTATTGTCGGCCAATACTTATAGCACTTTTTTTATGTGGGTCATGTGCTCCATTTCATCCTGACTGTATATTAGGATATCGTCAAAGTAAACGATAACAAAATGGCCAATGAACGGCTTCAACACTTGGTTCATTAAACGCATGAAGGTGCTAGGTGCGTTGGTCAAACCGAAGGGCATAACCAGCCACTCATATAGCCCTTTCTTGATCTTGAAGGCCATTTTCCACTCGTCACCTGGCCTAATACGGATTTGATGGTATCCACTCCGTAAGTCCAGTTTTGAGAACACCTTAGAGCCCTCGAGCATGTCAAGCTTGTCATCCAACCGCGGTATTGGAAATCGATATTTAACTATTATTTTATTGATCGCGCGGCTATCGATACACATGCGCCAAGTTCCGTCTTTCTTTGGGGTAAGGAGTGCTGGAACGGCACACGGGCTCATACTCTCTTTAATGAGACCCTTACGGATCAATTCCTTCACTTGTCCCTGCAGAATTTCATACTCTTTTGGACTCATCCGATAGTGCGGTTGGTTGGGCAAATTGAACCCTGGGACAAGGTTGATATGATGTTGTATGTCTCGCATGGGAGGCAACTCATCAGGTAAATCTTCAGGCCAAGTACTTCGAAATTCTTCTATCAACGGTTTAAGGCGTTGAGGAATATTAGAGGATCTTGACTCCTCGCCCTTTACCATAACGGCATATACTTCGCCCGTTTCCTTCGATTCCTTAACAAACTCGCGAATGGTAATGAGAGAGTTCCCTTCCACTTTAGAAGCTTCGGGGTGTTTCTCTGGTGTCATAGGGGCTAAAATAATTTTTTGACCATCCTTGGTGAACATGTATATGTTTTTCCATCCACCGTGTGTCACATCTCGATCTGATTGCCATGGCCGCCCGAGTAACATGTGGTAGGCTTCCATGTCAACCACATCACAGAGGACCTCGTCCTTATAGCTTTTACCAATGGAAAACGAGATAATGCATTGATGAGTTACCTTTGTCTCGTTCACCTTCTTGATCCAACCGATCGAGTAAGGGGTAGGGTGCTTCGTCATAGGCAGATGTAACTTATCGACCATAATTTTCGATACAATATTTTTGCTACTCCCACTGTCTATGATCACATCACAGATTTTGCCCTGCACGGTGCACTTTGTGCGGAAGATATTATGTCGTTGTGGGTGCATTTCCTTCTTGGGAGTGTAAAGTAGTCGTCTCACTACTAGTGATTCCCCATGATCTTCAGTCAGCCAATCTACATTTTCTGTGTTCCCCTCTTCAACCTGTTCCAATTCAAGGTTGTCTTCCGTTACTTCACCTTCCATGCCACCTTCATTCGTAGTTAAGTAGGCTGCAGGGCGTTGAGGGCAAGCGTTCGACTAGTGACCTGGCTGGCCACAACGGAGACAATGGTCTGGCCTTGGCCGACCATATGGGTTGGGGATCCTGCTAGGACCCGCTGTAGTGGGAGCTGCACGTTGAGGTCTTGAGGGACCACTTCCCCCTTCCCGGTTCGTGACCGTAGGAGGTTGAGGACGCCCTCCTATAGGTTCATTGTCTTTGGCCAACGTGGTATCTTGAGTGGGTCCGGTGGTGGGATTCCGTGTTGCCGGATAGGGTCGAGCAAGCGGCCGTGACAACTGTGTTTCTGCTCGGGTGGCCAATTGGTTGGCCTTACTCAATGTCCAGACTGGATGCATCTGGACCCGATCCTGGATTGCAAATCGCAACCCACCAATGAATCGTGATACTTGTTGTGCCTCCAATTCCGATAAATTATTCCGTGTAGCCAACCGCTAGAATTCTTCAAGACATTCGGCTACGGTTCGATTTCCCTAATGATAATTTTGATATTGTTGGAACAAAATTTGTTCATAGTCGCTAGGGAGGAATCGAGCTCTAAGAAGCTGTCTCATTCGAGGCCATGTTCGGATGGGTGTCTTATTCTGACGGGTGCGGGAAATCTGTAGGTTTTCCCACCATGCTAAAGCACGGGATTTAAATTTATATGCAATTAGTTTTACCTTCTTGTCGTCCAGCACTTCCATATAGTCGAAGTATCGTTCCACCTCTGCCAGCCAGTTGAGGAACTCCTCCATTCGAAGTAGGCCATTAAAGCTGGGAAGATCAGCTTTGCCCCGATAGTCTCGTTCTGCTCGTTCCACTCGCTCATTCCCTAGCGCAGGTCGTCGTACCAAAATTTCTTCGACCTCGTCATCGCTTGGTTCTGAGTCGTCCGGTGTAGCCCTACGATTATCCCCTTGGGGTGCTCTACGGACAACAGGATTGCCCCGTATAGCAACTGTTGGTGGTTGTTGGTCCCCTTGGGCTCGAAGCGGCACTAGCGATTCTGCAATCTGGTCGAGGGTCGCCTGTATACCTTACAAGATCAACCGATTCTCCCGTTGTGCTGCTTCGAATGCTGCTTCAAAAGCTGTCGCCGTTAGATAGTCCCTTGGAGCATCGTCCTTAGGATAAGGATCCAACCCTTCATTAGAGGTCATCGTCCTGAGGAAGAAACCTCTCTCTGATACCAATGACGCAGGGAGGACGTGGTAGGTTGATCACCGTCTCCCTAACCGAGTGTTTCTCGAATCCACGAGAAGAAATTAAAAGGATAAAACGAGGAAATTAATTCCGAATAATTGTTGTTTGATAATTGAATCAATAAAAACGGAACTACAATGCATATAAATAGTAAACTAAACCTTAGGTAAAGTATCAGACTCCAACTCCAACTTAAACTCCTAGAAAACGCAACTTACTATAAATAGTAAACTTACTATTCATAGAAGTCGTTCAATCCTACTAGAACTCTTGGTTTTTGGCCAAAAATAGAAAGTTATCAAACGGCCTCAACCATGTTGTTCTACTAAATATTCTAAGCACTTTTCATGTTGGGCACTAACTCTAAAGCCCTACAGATCCAAAGTTATGATCGAATTAAAACTTATTATAAATAGTAAAACTAAAAATAAACTAGCCTAATGACCGTCAATATAGTCGAATCTCGCGATTTGGGCATGGGCAACCCGGTGTAGCAGGGTTGGTTGGCTAAAGTAGCTCGAGCTACTCCAAATTGATATATTATATGTTCCGAAACTCATTCCGGATTGCGAGATACGGCCTGTTTAAGGTCCTAACGGTCCGGATCACTTTCGACTCCGACCGGTCTTCTTTTGCTCCATCTGGGCCATGAAATAATCAGTGACCCGTTCTACATCACATAAGGACCCTTTAAGAAAAAATAAATTAAGAGACCTTGTGTAGGCTCTGTGATGCATTGTCCTTAGTCTCTTCGACTAGTGTGGCCAATAGTTCAATGATCTGGACCCATGACTTGAATTCCCCAAAAATATCCTAGGTTGGAGGATACCTGACTTCTCTGGCAGAACGTGACTTCTCTGGCAGAACTTGCTTCCTCCATGGCTTGTTTAGTATTTTCATGCTCTAATACACTTATATTTTAATACCTTTAAACACACACACACACATCTACAATAGAATATCTCTTTTACTACAAATTTGCCATTTCTTTCATTAAAAGTCATGTTGGTCATTTGTATTTATTGTGAGTGGCATTTGTGCAGCTTCTATCAGGGGAAATGGTGGTCAAATTCCGATTGACAAAAGATATGATGGAAACAATGCTCAGGTCCTAGATGTAGTGGAAATGTCACTGAATAACATAAGTATTGTCGCTGCAAGGGATCGGCTTTTTAATACTGTTAAGTATTGTCGCTTAATTATTCCCGACAACAAGGGACAATGTGCATTACCTCATTGGCAAATGTTACTGCGACTTCTGGTTGGAAGATTGGTCAGGTCTTGGTGCTCTTATAACTTACTGTGAAGACCCAATCCCACCAGACACGAGCCAACTTAAGGTTAAAGACGTGAGACCAGTAGGATGAAGTAGCATAGTTCATACGATTAGATTGCCGGGGGCCATTTTTTGTGCTGTACCAATAATCTGAATGTATCTCCATTGTTTCCCCCCGTTTCATCTATGAATAAAATTGATTTACAGATAATTGTCTCTGAATTATGTAGTGGAAATGTGGGGTTTGCTAATCCTAGATTCTGGCAGGTGGCTCCCACCATGTCCGAGATCCTAGCCACTCATCTGTTGGGCTCTGCTCTCTATGCCAAAAGTCAGTTTGGATTAGCCCTAATTGTTGGATTTTGAGTGTTTGTTGTGGGTGGTTGGTTGCATTTTCTTTTTCTAACCATCCATTTTTCTTCAAACCTAGGGATTATATTTGTATGAGCCACCAGCTTTTCAAACCAGGGCACATCTGCTCGGTGTTCTGCTGGATGAGTAGCTGGGGGCTTGCATATGGAAACCAACATGTAGGTTGGATGTGGGGCAGCAGAACTCTTTGATTGGTTCAATTATCTGATTCATGCCACTGTCTTATGATGCATGGTTTCAAGGTGAAACATCAAACGGACATCTGCAAAGACCAGAAATAAGTTGAACACTGTTGAGATGAAATGACTAGCAAGGTATGGTTAGATTGGCTACTTAAAACTGTGATGCACATAGATTTCATGCATTCATGCCTCAGGATGTGATGCACGCAAAGAGGGTGCACATGAAAATACAGAAATTTAAGGGAAATATTCACAAAAAAATTGGTTTCTTATAGGAAGTTAAGATCTCTGCCATCATCACTATCAATGTCTCTGCCTAAATTGGAGTTTTCTTTTCCATAGAAAATTCCAAGATTACCGATCCCTTAACGCAATGCAAATTTTTTTACTTGAATGTCTTAAGATGTGCTTCCAAAGGATCATGGTTGGATGGGGACTGAGTTTCGATTAGATTTTTCTTTTTCCTTTGCAACAATTTACAGTTTGGTTTTAAGGCTAAGAGTGGGAAAATGTGGTTGCACACTATGCTATAATCCCTGAGAAAACACCACAAATTTTAGGATGTAAGGACCTTAGATGCCAATATCCTACTAGAACCGCGTGTTCATAGTTCAAAAACTAGGAACTAGGAATCAGCTAGGTTTGATCAATGAGTCAACCCAGTGAAATGGACAACTTTTGTTATCTTTTCTGGAGAACAGAATGGAATGAAATATAGATTAAAACTTTATTTCAAGATACAAGGAATTAGAAATTTTTAAATGGTCTATAAAATATTATGATTGTGATGAAACACATATGTGCTGTAGGGAACGTACGGTGTGGAGTGTGGCGCAATCAGTAGAGAAATTTTTATTCTTGGAATGCATTATAAGTGCCTTTTGTGCCCATTTTCATTTTGTACAAATGAAACCATGGTTCATGGATCTACATGACTACATGCAGTATTCACTTGATGCGTCCATTAGGGGGCTGCAACTTGGATGGGTTAACCCGATCCTGATTAACCTAACCTGAGTTCGGGTTGGGTTCAATTGAATTTTGAACCATCCATATTCTTGTTAATACTATTAAGTAAGACATTGTCCCACTCTCGATCGATGATTTTAAAATTTTGATTTTTTTTTTTTTAGTTTGATCCAAGCCATTGAAAGGTTGCTTTCCGTTGTTCTAAATTCATTTACATATACTGATTTTCATAATAATTTGTTTTACAATACAGATATAACACAGATTCCACAATGTGGAGAGCTCAGATCATCGGATGACTTAACATGTGGGGTACGGTGGGCAGTGACACACGCTGAAACTCAGTCGCGACGGCCTGTCACAGTAACTTCACCGTGTTTGCGAGGGGATTTTTACTATATTAGCCCCAAGGTGTGGCCATTTTAACTAAAACTTCAATTTCTCATACAAACTTTCCAAAGCGGCCTTTTCACGAGAAATTGGAAAGTTTGTGGTCGGTTTTGCCCCTCTGACCAGCTGGTGACATACGGAGTTGCTTTTCGCACGAGATTTTTCTAAGGGGATTGTGGGGCCCACAAAATCAACGATTTTGGCCATCGGATGGCCAATCTGATCCGCTCATATGAGAGGATTAATTTCGAAAATCACGCGAAGTGTTTTTGCATTCATTTTTAGGTGATGTGTGGTCAACAAAAGTCTTGACATTTCTCCTTCTTTCTAAATTCTTTTCTGATGGTGTGGTCCACCCATACTAAATTTTATCTTCATATTTTCTGATGATATAGTAGTTTAAAATCCTTCTTGTACGAACGGATTGGATTTCTTCTGCCACCATCCAATGGGCCCCACATACGAACGGTTTTTGGTTTGTAAATGGTGGGGCCGTTGGCTCGTAGCCATTTGCTCAGAAAAAAGAAAGCTTCACCGTCGTCATCACAAGGGACCACCACCAGGCACGATGGAGGGGACCACCACCTTTTGCTTCTAAGAAAACGACCTCCGGCCGTTGCTCCTTCTTCCATGGGACCCACACCGATACCTCAAATCTTCTCTCACTGCGACTGATATGGCGTGTAGAGGTAATAATGTGTATTATTTTAATTATTTCTCCTGTGTATTATTCGAAAGTCTTCCTTGGATCCCTCGAACACTGTGGAATTCCCTTTGTAACTGTGGATTCCTACTGATCACTGTGAAATCCCCCTGAGCACTATGGATTCCCACTGAACAGTGTGGAATCCCCCAAGCACTGTGGATTCCCACTGAGCAGTCTTGAAACCCTCAGGTACTGTGTAATCCCCCTGAGCACTGTGGAATCCCCCTGAGCACTGTGGATTCCCACAGAGCAGTGTGGAATCCCCATGAGTTCTGTGGATTCCCACTGATCACCGTGGAATCCCCCAGGTACTATGGAACCCCCCTGAGCATTGTGGATTCCCACAGAGCAGTGTGGAATCCCCATGAGTTCTGTGGATTCCCACTGATCACCGTGTAATCCCCCTGAGCACTGTGGAATCCCCCTGAGCACTGTGGATTCCCACAGAGCAGTGTGGAATCCCCATGAGTTCTGTGGATTCTCACTGATCACCGTGGAATCCCCTAGGTACTGTGGAACCCCCCTGAGCATTGTGGATTCCCACAGAGCAGTGTGGAATCCCCATGAGTTCTGTGGATTCCCACTGATCACCGTGGAATCCCCCAGGTACTGTGGAACCCCCCTGAGCACTGTGGATTCCCACTGAGCATTGTGGAATCCCCCTGGCATTGTGGATTCGTATTGAGCACTGTGGAATCCCCCTGGCACTATGGAATCCCCCTGATAACTCTGGATTCGTACTGATCACTGTGGAATCCCCCTGACACTATGGAATCCCCCTAATAACTCTTGATTCGTACTGATCACCGTGGAATCCCCTAGGCACTATGGAATCCCATTGAGCACTATGGATTCTCAGTGACCACTGTCGAATCCCCCGGGCAGTGTGGATTCCCACTAAGTACTGTGGAATCCTTAGGCATTGTGGATTCCCACTGAGCAATGTGGAGTCCCCCAGGCATAGTGGATTCCCAATGAGCACTGTGGAATTCGGCTTGCATTGTGGATTCCCCCTAAGCAGTATGTATTACATCCATCAAGGTGCACCATTTGAAGGGCCCCGATAACCTTTGGTTGGATTCTAAAATAAACATTTCAATGGCGCCAATAGAGGTAGGCACAAACCAAGCCAGCTTGAAAACTAAACCAAGCCTCATAGTCAAGCTCCTTAAAAAAAAAAAAAAACAAAAGCAAGCTCAAACTAGGTTAATACCGGGTCCATATGGCTCGAAGCTCGGTTCAATCCACCTCGGTTCAATTCAGCTTGGTTTGATTCGGCTTAATTCTGCT
The DNA here is from genome assembly GCA_003013855.2 of Liriodendron chinense. Taxonomy (NCBI): domain Eukaryota; kingdom Viridiplantae; phylum Streptophyta; class Magnoliopsida; order Magnoliales; family Magnoliaceae; genus Liriodendron; species Liriodendron chinense. Next base: position 92,066 of record PVNU02002636.1, on the reverse strand, counting down.
CGTAGATCGTAAGTACATTGTTTCCTGTGGTGTGATCCACTTGAGCTTTGTTTATGATTTCAAGATCATGTCCTAAAATGATATGTAAAGATGGATGGCATGGATAATACATATACATGATGACATGAATAATACATAATACATAATACATATACAAGGCCACTTGATGTTCCCATGCAGTTGTAAAATTATGCTCCTGAACTTTTGTTTCGAACAGCCTCTTACATGGATAACATGAATAATACATAATACATAATACATATAATACACATACACAAACCAAGCCAATCCACAAACCGAGGTGGCATAAAAACAAGCCAAAGCAAAGTAAGGCTAACACCGCCCGGCTCGGATCGTTTCCCACCTCTATGCACCAATTACCCTCGAATGTTTATTTATTATATGTTTATGGTTAATTCATGTATTTCAACTTATTATACATTATTCATTGTACTAATTGTTTCAACACATATCCACAGGTGGCATGAATGAGTGGAAGCCGGGTCCTTGCCCAGATTATTTTGCTAAGAAGGTGGCAGCAAAATGTTCAGTTGAATTTTTAACTCCATTAAAGGCTGCATTTGATGGGTGTAAAAATTGTAGAGATTTATTTCGATCGACTTGCTTTGGATATTTGCTAGACTTTAACGAAAGAGAATTCATATTTCATGGACCAATCATCCATGCGTTGATGCAGAGACATCTCGGTGACCTACGGTTCAACATCCATGATTCCATCATCCGTTTTGGTGAGATGGAATACACATTAATTATGGGATTGAAGTGGGCACCGTACAAGCCAAAAGAAGAGAAGAACGAGTTACAAGACCGGTACTTTCAGAATTACGAACATATTACAAAGAAAGACTTAATGGAAACTTTTGAAAGTCTTGTAGGGTCGAAAAGACATTAGCATATCGTGAAATTTACCCTACTATTATGTGTGGAGAATTTAATCGTTGGATTGCCTGAAAAGAATAAATGTGTGGAGGAATATATTAGTTTAGCAAATAGTATCGATGATTTTAATAACTATCCTTGGGGTCGAGTTGGCTACGAAATCTTGAAGTACCATGCCAACACGGCAATAAAGGCCCACTATCCAGATACGTACGTTTTTTATGGAAACACATTTGCCCTTCAGGTAACTTTAGTATTGTATTTTATGAATTTGTATATTTCAAATACACGATATATTACCTTATATTATTCATTTTCTTTTGTATTCTTGACTCGACAGGTTTGGGCTTCCGAGTCCTTCCCATCTCTAACCGGCTCACATCGCTGGGCTTCGAGAAGGACTGTTATCCATATTCCGCGATTTCTCAACTGAAAAATGAACATGATAGCGCGGTCTGCGAGCGTTTCTAAAACCTTTGAAAAGAATCGGTAATATGCATAGAATGTAGTGTGACGGTGGATTTTGTCGTTTTAACATTACTTTTATGTTCTAATAATTGCATTCATGTTCATCGTGTAGTTTGTGAGCACCGGGTCCCTCATTCCCACAGCAGATGAGGAGGAACGCGACGCTGTTATAGAAGTTCAAAGATTTCTTCGAAACACGACGTTAATAAGTGAGAAGAGGTCAAAGAAGAACATGGATAGACGACAAGAAGCTATTGAGATTAAATCTATAGGGCCAAATAAGACAGTAATGAATACAAATGTAGAGGAGGGAGTGAGCACAAAGAGGCCCGTAAAATCAGATGAAAAGTCTAGATGGAATAAATTGTATAAGATATTATTGAATAAGGTAACTAAATATGAGAACGAAGTGGCCGAAGTGAAGGAGGAAAATCAGAAATTAGGTGAAAAAGTTTCTCGTCTTGAAGCCGAATTGGAGGCGGTGAAGGTATTTTCAATTCTAATTGTGCAGCACTGGTAATTTACAATGCAATTTAGATACTAACCAAGTATATATCGTGTGTCTTCAGGGAAAACGCGCCGCCGATGAACGGGATGGAGAGGAAATAGAGCCTCATTCAATTCAGCGTACTCCAGAGGCATACGGTTATCATAACGTGGATGATGTAGAGGTTTGCACTACCCTTGTTGTGTATTCTGGGGGTCATTCAAAATTTGTGACACCTCCTCATTTCACGTGCGGGGTAGCGGGAGATGATAATATGAAGCCCGTTCGTGACCGACAACCTTCAAGGTTCCAATGCATCCCATTCATGGAACCTGGCACCGAGTCCGAATTCGGCTTCACCGATGTACCAGGATTTATGAACCCTTCGAGACAGCTATCACCTGATGAATACAGTATTGTCAAAGCCGCTTATGATTCCGGTGACCATTATTGGTTGCATTATATATGTGATAATGTATGGGTTGATGATGGGGTAAGCCGCAGTTCAATGTAGCTTTCATTGTCGATAACTCTTTCATTGACTGTCGATGTTTACTGATGAATAATTCTTTACACAGTGCATTAACGCGTACATGGATTTTCTGACGGATCGCAGAGCACATTATCCTGCTGCGTACCCTCGGGATTGCTTATTTGTGTCCACTTGGTTTTGGGTAAATATTCCTAATAAAAAGAAGAATGATATAATCATATGTAGTAATAATTCTGCCTGAAATTTATAGTTTTCTCTTATCGTACTTAAACAGGTATTGTTCCAGAAAGATGTCAACAGCATATGTAAATATGCTGCAGGTGACCACAGTAATAGGGAGACGATGCTGAATGGACTTAATCCATCGGTTGTGGCCCTCGTTGCTTGGTCGGTAAAGCCCATGTGGCAATACGAGACGGTTTGTCTACAATTATGTATGTGCTTTTGATGGAATGCGCACGGTAGACATATGTGCTTATAATAGTTCTCATGTACTTTGTAGGTCTACTTTCCTGTCCACGTTCACGAATCGCACTGGACTTTAATAGTAGCGTATCCAATGAAGAGACAAGTTTGGTTGATCGACAGTATAGCCACCACTTGGAAAAGAAATTTCAAATCGTATGCACGTGGATTCACATATGGGCTTCGATGGTTATTTCATATATGTGATGACGGGAATCCTTTCTGGAAAGTTGAATGGCATTTTGATATAGTCGATGGGACCCCAAAACAAACAAATAGTGATGAATGTGGGGTATACGTCATGAAAGCTATGGACTTCCTATGCAGCGGGTTGGATGTACAATTTACTCCGGTAAGGTTACATTGTCCGGAAGTCTAATCATCATGTCCTTCAACCGCTATTAACTCATTACGTTGTATTTTCAATCACAGGAAGAAGTCCCTAATTTCAGGCAAACAATAGCCTTCGACTTACTTCAGTTTAAGTTGAAAGGAATGACAAGATCGGTACAATTATCTTTAGATGAAGATATTGTAGAAGTCATCGAAAGCGGTCCATCAACAACAAAGAATGGTATACCTGCCGCAAAAGATATTCCAAGGAAGTCGCGAACAAAAACATCTTACCATGGAAGAGAGCGTGCGTAGGATTAAATATTCAACTAGTACATATGTAATTCAATTTGTACAGCCCATATGTATTAAGGATAATACATTATTTTTATTTTTTCAGGAGAAAAGTAATTCACTTTGTACTTTGAATAAATACATACTGAAGACTGGATTACTTGTAATCTGCACATGCATTTTTTTTCCGTACAACATCCATTATCGAACCCCACAGAAGAATATGGATTCCCACAGAGCACTATGGAATCCCACAGACCAATATGGAATCCCACAGAGCACTGTGGAATCCCACAGACCAATATTGAATCCCACAAAATAATATGGAATCCCACAGGGCACTATGGATTCCCACAGAGCACTCGGAATCCCACAGAGCACTTTGGATTCCCACAGGGCACTATGGATTCCCACAGAGCAATATTGATTCCCACTGAGCAACATTGATTCCCACAGGGCACTATGGATTCCCACAGAGCACTTTGGATTCCCACAGGGCATTATGGATAACCACAGAGCACTTTCAATCCCATAGAGCATTTGGGAATCCCACAGGGCACTATGGATTCCCGCAGGGCACTATGGATTCCCACAGAGCACTCGAAATCCCACAGAGCACTATGGATTCCCACAGAGCACTTGGATTCCCATAGGGCACTATGGAATCCCATAGAGCACTATGGATTCCCACAGAGCACTTTGATTCCCACAGAGCACTATGGATTCCCACAGAGCACTTTGGATTCCCACAGGGCACTATGGATAACCACAGAGCACTTTCAATCCCACAGAGCACTTTGGAATCCCACAGATCACTATGGATTCCCACAGAGCACTATGAATCCCATAGGGCAGTATGGATTCCCACAGGGCACTATGGATTCCCACAAAGCACTCAGAATCCTACAGAGCACTATGGATTCCCACAGAGCACTTGGATTCCCACAGAGCACTATGGATTCCCACAGAGCATTTGGATTCCCACAGGGCACTATGGATTCCCACAGAGCACTATGGATTCCCACAGAGCACTTTGGATTCCCATAGGGCACTATGGATAACCAGAGAGCAATATTGATTCCCACTGAGCAACATTGATTCCCACAAGGCACTATGGATTCCCACAGAGCACTTTGGATTCCCACAGGGCACTATGGATAACCACAGAGCACTTTCAATCCCACAGAGCACTTTGGAATCCCACGGGGTACTATGGATTCCCACAGGGCACTATGGATTCCCACAGAGCAATAAGGATTCCCACTGCGCAACATTGATTCCCACAGGCCACTGTGGATTCCCACAGAGCACTTTGGATTCCCACAGGGCACTATGGATAACCACAGAGCACTTTGATTCCCACAGAGCACTATGGATTCCCACAGAGCACTTGGATTCCCACAGGGCACTATGGATTCCCACAAAGCACTTTGGATTCCCACAGGGCACTATGGATTCCCACAGAACAATAAGATTCCCACTGCGCAACATTGATTCCCACAGGCCACTGTGGATTCCCACAGAGCACTTTAGATTCCCACAGGGCACTATGGATAACCACAGAGCACTTTGAATCCCACAGAGCACTTTGGAATCCCACAGGGCATTATGGATTCCCACAGGGCACTTTGGATTCCCACAATGATATGTAAAATGGATGGACAGCGTGGATAATACATATACAAGATGACATGGATAATACATAATACATATACATGAATGCACATTGTTTCCTTACACTTGTAAAATTATGCTTATGCACTTTTCTTTGGAAAATGCTCTTACATGTCTATTTTGAAGCTGCACTCCTTCGGAGGATGTTAAAATTCCTATAGTAAGATACGTTTGTACTTTTTATGACTTTTTTATTTCTTTTCTATTTAAATAAATAAGCAGAAAAAGAGCCGCCATCTGTTTGAACTCGGCCCGGCCTGCTTCGAAATTTTCAACCAAACCGATCCCAGTTCGAACCAGATTTTTCTGGAGCAAACCAAACTCAGATTCCCACAGGGCACTATGGATTCCCACAGGCCACTGTGGATTCCCACAGAGCACTATGGATTCCCACAGGCCAGTGTGGATTCCCACAGGCCACTTTGGATTCCCACTGAGCATTTTCGATTCCCACAGAGTAATATGGATTCCCACAGAGCAATATTGATTCCCATAGGGCACTATGGATTCCCACAGAGCTGCTTTGTGGGTTTGACATGTGTTAAAATGCATGAAAACCACAAACGTTTTGCGCAATGAGGGGAGCAGTCGTCGGTCAACCGACGAACACCTTCGGCCCGCCGAATTAGGCCGTCGGTTCCAACCGACAAGACGAGATCGCGCCGAAGTTGGATTACATGCACTTCGTCGGCTAACCGAAGAAGACCTTCGGTCCGCCGACAATTTGTCCAGTGTACTTCGGTTCTGACCGAAGGTCTTCGATTTTTTCATAAGTTCACTGGCTTTTATCTTCGGCACGCCGATTAATACTTCGGTCCACCGAGTATTTGTCCAGCGTACTTCGGTTCCGGCCGAAGGTCTTCGGTATGTAGCATAGTTCAAAATCTTCTACCTTCGGCTCGTCGATTACGACTTTGGTCCACCGACGGACACGAAGTACCTTTTTAAAAAAGGTTAAAAAAGGAACCGACCCCACATTCCAACGGCTTTTCGTTCTCCCTCTCAAAATACCTATCTCCCCTAGACGACGTACACCTCTTCTAACCGTTCTTTTCCAGTAGATTGGCTCTGAACAGCACTTGACGGCTAAAACTCTTGAAGCTTTGCACGGATTTTAGGTAAAATCAGATCTCGTTTTGGGTTCCCCATTAAGATTGGTGAGTTGCAAAGAAGAGAAGAAGCTACTATGGCCGGTTTCCTTTCTTCAGTTGCATCTTTTGTTCTTCTTCCTTTCTTCGTTGCTATGATAGCCAAACGAAAGGCTTCTTCGAGCAGGGCAGGCCCTAGCCGCCCTGTACGCAAGAAGAAGAATGATGATGCTGGTGCGTCGTCCTCTCATGGGCCTCGAAGAGGTGAGGCAACTTCCGAGCGTGGCCCTCGTACAAAAGGTTGGAATAAGTATTCACGCAAGAAGATAACATTTGAGGCTAGGGTTGACATTCCGGGCATTTTTGAGGATTCAACGATGGGGGAATGGCTTACAACCCTGGGATGGGACCCCATATTCCATCCTACCTCGATCGCCAACAACATAACGGTGGAGGAATTCTATTCCGCTTCTAGGAATCCACGATCAGATCCTCCGATGTTTGATGTAGAGGTTAACGGGATATTACGCCGAGTCGACGTTAATGTTATTGTTAAAGCCATCGGGGTGTCATGTGGTTGAGTCGTGGTGAAGGAGGGTGACCCAGACCGTCGGAATATGAGAGGCACACATACGAAGTTTCTATGTGGAAATTACGTGGAGTGGGAGAAAGGAAATTGTTTGAGGTCGTCCAATCTGTTATCAGTGTTCCGTAAGCTGCATCACATTTTTGTCCACAATGTTTATCCGCGAGCGGGGAACCACACTGAGTTGACACCTTACATGGTTGAGGTGTTGTATAGAGTGGGTAAGCAGGAGATGGTATGCCTACCCTCTATTGTTCTGACCCAAATGCTGAAGCCCATTTCCACATCACGACCCCTGAATTTGTCATTTGGGCGCTTGGCATGTCAGTTGGCGAAGCAGTTTGGACTTGCTACCGCTACTTCGCGCCTAGTTGACTTTAATGAGATCAATACAAAGAATATGGGACGGTTGAAGGATAATGTACCACAAGGTCCTAGGGCAGGACCTTCGAATGCCAGACTTTTAGATGAGTCAGAGAGCGAAGAAGAACATGAATCAGAGGACGAAGAGGATGTGGCAGAAGATGAAGATGAAGACTATCAGCCCACTGCCGGCTTAGAAGAACGTATTGTAGCCTTAGAGCGAGCGGTGGCGGCTGGGGCAGAGCGTCAAGAGCGTTGGAATAAGCGGCTCTACAGGAAGATGCAGGAGATCCTTTGCTGCATCGAGAAGGAGAACGCGCCACCTCTATCCCCGGCTTCTTTAGATCATTAGGATCCTAGTTTAGTTTTCTTTCTTTTGCTGGGTTTGTTTTATTCTAAGTGTTGGATAAATGCTTTTGTTTTCTGATGTGTTTTAGCTGGGGGAACAATTTAACGACATGAGATGGAATGTTTAAATGAATTGTTCCCATTTTGGGATCTTCGTATATTGATTTATGTAATGATGAATGAGTGCATGTGTGGCCTGCAACAGCGGATTTTTGCGAAGGCCTGACTTTTTACTGTTGGCGAAGGTTGGAGTAGATGCCATGCTTTCATCTACCTAGCTCCTTTTACATGATATAATAAGTGTAAGGTCTGACCTGTTTTGCCACAGGCCATTGAAAATTTGTCAGGGTCCACCATGATGTATGGGTCTGATCAAACCCCTCAATTAATAGGCCAACTCATTTTAGGCCATGAGCCAAGAAATGGGACAAAATCAAGGCCCAGGTGGACCACACAAGATGAAACAGTGGGGATATTAATGCCAACCGTTAAAAAATTCTAGGGTCAACCATAACGTATGGATCTGATCGCGTTCATTGAATAGGCCATCTCATTTTAGGCCACGAGCCGGGAAATGAGGCAGATCGAAGGTGTAGGTGGACCACATCAAATGACAAAGTGGGAATATTGGGTCTGATCAAACCCATCCATTAAATAGGCTAGGTCAATTTAGGCTATGATCCAAGAAATGGGGCAGATCAATGGCGTACGTGGACCGCAGTAGATGATACAGTGAGGATATTGATGACCACCGTTGAAAACTTCCTAGGGCCCACCCCGATATTTATCAGGGGCATCCAACCTACTCATAAGGTCACTCGGACCTAATTGAAGAGAAAACATAAATATCAGCTTGATCAGAAACGTCCGTAGCCCTATCACATGTTTTCAATGGTAGCCGTTCAATCACCATTATTTCTTCTGGTGTGGTACACCTACTATTCAAATCTTCCCCTTTTGTTTTTGCTTGTGACCTAAAATGAAATGGCAAAATATATAGACAACATCGATCTCATAGGTAGTGTCCGTGGGCCCCATCACATCTTACGCACGCCGAACCCCTTTGAATGGGGTGTGATTGTGAAATTGCAACGAAAGAGGGGCAATTTGGACCTTTTGTACATGCTAACGGTGTCACCAATCGTTAGTCAAAGTTGGTGGAGCGGTTTTTTCTCCGGACTTTAAAAAAAATCTGAAAAAAAAGCCCAGATTGTCCAAATACTCAAGAACAGATGATTGTCCAAATACACATATGATAGCAACGTACCGAAGAACAAGCACGAGTTAAAAAAGCTATTTATAGGAAAACGATGACTATTTATCTTCAAAATCCGATAAATCCCCGTTACTTTCATTTGAAATATCCGATTCGGATGCATTCTGGAGATCCGTCGTCACACCATCCATCCACACTCTCGACACATGACTTACCATCCTTCTGATCTCCCTTCTCAGCCTTCCCAATGCCGTATCAATTTCTGCCAACGTATCACGCCTCATGTTCAATGACTGTCGTCTAGGCACTGGAAGATTGTATCTCCTACAAATAGTCGTCCATTGTTCTAGCTTGCATATTTCACGATCCCACTTGGCCCTCCTTTCCTGCATACGGTAGGAGTCTCCAGAAGGTAGACGTAGGTTGGGATGATGCCGGCCATGACCATTTCGTGACATTTTTTAAACAATGGGAGGATTCAAAAATTGTAGGGACTGGATAAGGGGGTCAGGGAATCCTACGTGATCACACATCTTCTTCACCAGTGACTGTACTTACCTGTACCCTACTAATCTAATTTTCACCAGTCACATCTCATCTTCACATGTCACTTCAGTCAGATGTATTCTGTGAATCCCGTGATCTCAAAAATAAATTTTTTCTTTCAACGCTATCTATCCCTCCCTTTTTTTGTAATGGCGCAAGTAAATACATTTGTTTCATTATGTGTTTTGGCATGGGAAACTATGATAGCGACATGCGTTAAATATACATACACATAGACAACCACATGCCTTTCTCCATTCAAGTAGTAAATTACGTAGACAAAATGTTTATATGACATAGTGTGGATTTACAAAAAGATACGTACAAAATTAAATACAAAGTGAGGCTTTGCGTATGCAAAAAGTAACCAGCGCAACACGTAGTAATAAATTTTAGCTAATGGCCGGAAGGTAGGTGCATGTCATCCGATTGTGACCCGTTCGTCTACACCTGGAACACTTGACGGTTGGTCTCTCCTCACCTAGGCTTGTAATTCTCATTTTCTTTCGTCTTCCTAGAATTTTCCTTTCATTCAGGTGACGAATTTTATCGCATATCACCCTTACATCTTCAGGTGTGTCCCATTGACTCACATCAAGGACTGGGTATATGGAATCGCGATACATCACTTTGTAAACTGCTGTTGAGTAGAATGGGGAACAATAATTGTAACGATCGAGCTCATACTTGTCACATGCGGCAATTGCATGTAGACAAGGTAACATTAGCACGCTGAACTCGCCACATCCACATTTCGCTTCACTTAGTTTCACTACGTCGGTATACTCACCCCCATTAACTTCATATTCATCTACAGATATCGCTGTGCAGCTTGTCATCCTCGTCTGGTCTGATAACTCTCTCATATGTGTTTCCGCCTAGGGTGTTGCTTTTCCTAAAAACACTTTCGCAACTTCTCGCCTTTTCAAGAAGAATTTTTTAATCTTGCTCCTGACACTATCGAGAACTTTCATGATCGGGTATTCTCTTAGTTTTTTCCATAGTGCATTTTCGCTCTCAGGAATGTTTGTCGTTATCATGTTGTATCTCTTGCCCGGGAAAAATACAGAAGCCCATCTTTCTTTATCTACACTATTGAGCCATTCAAATGCGGCAGGGTTGGCCATTGATATGATGTGCATGAGATCATTAAAACTGCTTTTTCGGCACGTTTTAGCAGCCGCCCAAAAATACTTCTTCAAAGACTCATCCTTGTGGTGATGCATCATATTTGAGAGGAGATGGTGTGCACAATAACCATGAGCTGCGTTAGGGAATGCTGATTTCACCCTGTTGATTATACCTGCATGACGATCCGATATAATAACTATCTCCTTCGGGAGAGGCTCAATTGCCCGCTTCAAGTTTTAAAGGAACCAAAGCCAACTACTGTTATTCTCTGACTCACCAACCCCATATGCTATCGTGAGAATGCGATTATTTTCGTCCAACGTTATTGTGGTGAACAGTACACCTTTGTACCTCCCTTTCAAGTGAGCCCCATCCAAGCATAAAACTTTTCGAAAATACAACCGGAAGCTTCAAATACATTGTCCTAGCGCAATGAAGCATCTCTCGAAGCAATTCGTTTCGCTATCTAGTTGTAAGTCCGTTACCGTACCCTGATTTGCCTTCATCAATTCATGGAGATAGGCAGGGAGTACTTTGTATGAATCTTCAAATGACCCCATAATCACACTACTTGCAGCTACGATACCTTTATACGCTTTCATATAACTGACCTCAACATTGAATTCTTTCTCGATTCCAAATTGTACATCTTGTGGCCTACATGTTATGCCCTTCCTCATACGCTCTGCAGCAATCTTCGTACATATCTTAATCGTTGCTTGACGATGATGTCTTCCTGTACTTTTATAAGCTGCATTACGTTTACCACTACTACCATCCGCAAAACTTGCATGGAGATAACTGATTGCATCGGAGGATTGGCTACATGTGTGTTCTGATCGATATGTCTTTATTTTAAAAGCACCACCATTGTCCAACAACGATGCATGCAACCTCCAACCACAACTATCAATTAGACACTTAATCGTGTACCTCTGTTTGTTTAATTTCAATACCTTATATTGGAAATGATTTCGCATCGCAAACTTACAAAGCGTGAACTGTAGCCGAGCCTTGTCTCTGTACATTTGTCCAACGGCTAACTCACTTGGGTCATCAACAAAATTATGATATACCGGACAATTCACGTACATTAATGCCGCATCGAGGTTAAGTATCTCCTGTGGAGTTATTTCATCTCGCTCAAACATGACATCCATTGGAGTCTCAAGAACCTCTAAAAGGCGATTACGGACACTGGTGGTTGGACATGGGATGTCAGCATGAGCCCTGAAAGGAACGTGCGCATAGTCTTCGCTATTAATGAGTTGGAACGATGGCGCATCAAAATTGTTCAAACTCGGATCTTCCCGAAGTGCATCACTCGATGGACTCGGGATATCTGCACTAGCCGATGAAGGAACGTGCGCGTAATCTTGGCTATGAATATGTTGGAACAATGTCGCATCGAAATTGCTGAAAGGAGGATCATTTTGATGTGCATCACTCTATGGAGTATGGATATCTGCACTAGCCGCTAAAGGAATGTGCGCGTAGTCTTGGCTATGAATGAGTCGGAACGATGGTGCTTCGAAACTGTCCAACCTTGGATCTTCTTGAATTGCATCAGTCGATGGTCGATAACGAATATCTGTACTAGCCGGTGAAGGAATGTGCACGTTGTCTTGGCTATGAATGATTCGGAACGATGGCGCATCGAAACTGTCCAAACTCGGATCTTCGTGATATGCCCCACTCGATGAAGTACGTATAATTGCACATGCTATTGGCTCCGGTGTCTCGAAACTGCCCGTACACGGAAGTTCTGAACGTGCCCCACGTAATGAACTAATGACGTCTTCATGGACTGTTGAATGGATGTCAGTGCAGTCTTCTCTATATACGGCCGTATCAACTGTTGGTATAGGCTCATTTAAATGCACCGCCACAGGATCATGAAATACATGTTTATGTCTGACTTTCTCCACAAACATAGGTATATGAATTTTCAGGTTCTTAGTGGAGATAAACATATATGCCACCACATCGTCATCATATCTGATCGGTTGTGGACGAAGTGATATGGAGTTAGGCGATGGGTAGACGAACTTTATTCTAAGCTCATATTCCGAATGTGTTGTGCCGATAATATTGTGAATTTTAGATACAAGATCCTCATATCTTATTTCATTGCTCACCATGATAAATTGAGAATCGCCACCGTTGTATCTCCACCTTCCTCTTTCGTTTACTAGCTCACCATCATAATGACAACATATGGACTGCGTAACTGTCATATTCAACGATTATTGTGCCTGAAACGAGAAAGCTTGGTTGTAAGCCTTAAAAGATACATTTATGAATTGAGTGTTGTAGAGATGAAGATGTTGAGATGCATGCCTGTGAGAACTAAGAACTATACAATTGAAACAAAGGATTCCCAATGCCAATGTGGATGCCCAATGTAGAGTATCATTCTTGTTTTAGCACCCATTAGGGCCTTATTTTGACAGCTTCGAAAAGAGCATGTCACAACTAAAAGAGCATGTCATAACGTCAAATGGCGGTGGACCTTGTGCGTTTGGATTTACCTTTCTCAGTGGGAATCCACATTGCTCGGTGGGAATCCCCTGAGCCCAGGTTCTAGCGCCCCAGTGCAGCCTGGCTGTGGTCCGAGCGTGGGTTGTCATCCGGGTCCCGTTGGGATCGGTCGGGCTTCGAAAATAGCGCTCCAATTGGTAGGGCCTGGTGGCTGCTTGTCCCACATCGGATGGATGAGCGCCCGGAGTCCTGGCTATATGTGGAGTTCCCACCTTAAGGATATGAGGCCTTTTGGGGTAAAACCCGAGAACAAAACCGTGCGCCCTTGGGGGCAGAGCGGACAATATCATATCTGGTGGGGGCGTTACAGGTGGTATCAGAGCCGAGGGTGGCTTTGCCCTGAGGGTGGGGGATTCTAGCGCCCCAGTGCAGCCTGGCTGTGGTCCGAGCGTGGGTTGTCATCCGGGTCCCGTTGGGATCGGTCGGGCTTCGAAAATAGCGCTCCAGTTGGTAGGGCCTGGTAGCTGCTTGTCCCACATCGGATGGATGAGCGCCCGGAGTCCTGGCTATATGTGGAGTTCTCACCTTAAGGATATGAGGCCTTTTGGGGTAAAACCCGAGAACAAAACCGTGCGCCCTTGGGGGCAGAGCGGACAATATCATATCTGGTGGGGGCGTTACACAGGGGGAAACCACTATGCCCAGTGGGAATCACTAATGCCAAGGGGGAATCCACAATGCCCAGTACGATTCCATAGTGCTCAATGGGAATCCACAGTGGCCAGTAGGAATCCGCAGTGCCAAGTGGGAATCCACATTGTTTGGTGGAAATCCACTATGCCCAGGGGAATCTACAATGCTCAGCGGGAATCCTGAGTGGCCAGTGGGAATCAGCGGTGCCAGGTTAAATACAAAGTGTTCAATGGGAATCACTATGCCCAGTGGAAATCCCCAATGCCCAGTGGGAATCCACAGGGGCCAATAGGAATCGCAGTGCCAGAGGGGAATCCACGTTGTTCGGTGGGAATCCACGTTGTTCGGTGGGAATCCACTATGCCCAGGGGAATCAATGGTGTTCAGCGGGAATCCACAATGGCTAGTGGGAATCCGCAGTGCCAGGAAAAATCCACAGTGTTCAGTGGGAATCCACTATGCCCAGTGGGAATCCCCAGTTCCAGGGGGATTCCACAATACTCAGTGGGAATCCAGTTAGCACATGGAGTTTTGAGTACTCAGTGGAAATCCAACCCACATTTGAGCCTCCACCCATTACACTTTTCCCTTTCACCATGCACATTACCATCCACATTAACATTTACATAGAGAATCAGTTAAAGAGATGGTTTACCTATTTTCATTTAGCGGACTATTTTTGTGGGCCCAACTTTTCTTCTCTGTTACAATCTACTACAACCAGTATCTTGGACATGCGTCATGGAAAATCGGATGATAACCACCCAAGACAGACGAAGAGGGAAGGAGAACGGTCCATCGACGCCGTTGATGAATGGATAGCATGCATTGCCTTAGTGGGACCTCCAAACGCAACTTTTTCGCTCTCTTCGTATGAAGAATGTGGTGGATCCCATACAACATGTTTCACAGGAAGGTTTATGGATCCCATTTCACCATGCATTGCGTCAATGGCCCCACCATTTACAAACGTGATCTTATGTGGGGCAATTTGGATGTGAGAAAATAAATCGAATTCATTCATATAAAAAGTTTTTTAATTACGAGTCATTGTCGAAAATTTCAAGGAAAGCGTCAATACCGGTGAGCCACGCCGGTGCAAATAATAATTTGTACTAATGAGAATCCTTAACGCTATTCTGGGTCACATACAGCCTCTGTTGGATTTGTAAAAACCTCTCGCGTGGGTTTGAAAATGCTCCATTTTTTGTGAGCGGATCAGATTGGCCATCCGATGGCCAAAATCGTTGATTTTGTGGGCCCCACAATCCCCTTGAGAAAAATCTTGTGCGAAAAGTAACTCCGTACGTCACCAGCTGGTCAGAGGGGCAAAACCGACCACAAACTTTCCAATTTCTTGTGAAAAGGCCACTTTGGAAAGTTTGTATGAGAAATTGAAATTTTAGTTAAAAGGGCCACACCTTGGGGCTAATATAGTAAAAATCCCGTTTGCGAGATGTTCTCCCCGTCCATCCGTTTCTCCTGATCATGTTTGCACATGGGCCCACCATAATGATTATATAATCCATTCCAAAAATTAAATGACACACAAAAATTTACTCCAGGATCCCAAAAATCAGGCCCTCCATCATATAAATGAGCCAGACACCAAGGGAAATGGTTTGGGGTGTGTGTGTTGCCTTGTAAACGTTTTCGAATTGTGTGGTCCACCTGAATCACAGATGAGGCTGATATTTGGGCTGTAGACCTAACATGGGGTGAGACACCTGGTTGTTAGAGTGGATTGATACCTCTCTGTTTTGGAAAGGGAGGTGAGACCCTGGTCCACCAACGTCGGTGGGACCCCTAACTGTGAGGCTCACAGTGATGCATTTGCCTTAAATCCACACCGTTCAACCATTTTCAAAGCTCATATTAGGGCATGATGAAATAAAGCATGCCCAAATCTTA
Organism: Liriodendron chinense; assembly: GCA_003013855.2. NCBI lineage: Eukaryota > Viridiplantae > Streptophyta > Magnoliopsida > Magnoliales > Magnoliaceae > Liriodendron > Liriodendron chinense. The sequence continues at coordinate 76,589 of PVNU02002636.1, read as the reverse complement.
GGTGTACCACACCACAGGAAACAGTCGTTATTGAATTCCCACAATTAAAAAATTCATGGAGTCTTCCTTAATGTTTATTTATCATCCAACCTGTTGATAGGGTCACAAAGACCTATAGAAAGAGACCATAAAATGTCATCTTGATCCAGAGATTTGGTGGCCCACAAGAAGCTTTTAATGGTCAGTTACCACTGTTTCCTGTATTATTTACCATATGAGATTTGGATATGCTTCATTTTCTTGGATCATGTCCTAAAACGAGTTTTCAATACAGATGAACGGCGTGGATGTCAAGGTGGGTCCCACAGTCAGGGGTCCCACGCACCTCGGTGGATCCGGGGTCTTACCTAATCCGTATGGGAAGCGGATTGCGTACTGCAAACTGAGTAAACTCTGTGGGGTCCACCTTCATTAATGTATTTAATCCACTTTGTCCATCAATATTAAAAGATAATTTTAGGTATTGACCCAAAAAAATGAAGCATATCCAAAGCTCAAATGGGCCACACCAAACGACAGTGTTAATTGAATACTTACCGTTGAAAAATTCTTGGGGGGCCATAGAAGTTTTGGATCAAGCTGATATTAGCCTTTTCCCTTAATCCATGTCTTTATGGTCTTATGAACAGGTTGGATAACAAATAAACGTCACTGTGGGCCCCAACAAGGTTTCAACGGTGGAAATCATTATTCCCACTGTTTCCCGTGGTGCAGTCCATTTAATATTTGGATATCCTTCGATTTTGGGCTCAACCAATTAAATGAGATGAAAAAACAGATGAACGGCGTGGATAAACTACTTACATTTCCAGTGGGCCCAACATAATTTACTCAAGTAAGATTAAAAGCGTAAGCAATCCGATTTCGTAAGAGACCAGCCACCTCGAGGACCTGCTCGGCCGTTGGATATTATTTTTCGGTGCTCGAGGACTGACGAATGTCTTCCACCGTGACACGTGTCAGATGGTTAACCGGACAATTGGCTTCCCCGGAGAGTGAGAGAGAGAATGCATGTTAACCGGATAATCGGCTTCCCCGCAGAGAGAGAGAGAGAGAGAGAGAGAGAGAGCATGTTAACCGACAATCCTCTTCCCCAGATAGAGAGAGAGAGAGAGAAAGCGACTACGGAGAGATTGAGAGAGATCTCTCTCCGATTTCTCTACACAATCCATTGCAGCGTCATGGAGCTTTTTGGAGTGGGGGGAGAGCGCACGCTACCCCCTTCAGCGAGTTTCACGGCTCTGCCGGTCTCGCCCTGGTATCTTCTGCTCTTCAAATTTCCTAAAACTCTCTCTTTTTTTTTTATTACCATTTTCGGATTTTTTTTCAATTCGTTTATTTTCATTTTTACATTTTTGATGGGAGCAGTAAGGAACGAACACCTTTGCTTGGAAGGCAACCTCCCTTCGTCTATAAAAATCGCAATTTCGAGATGTTTACCATCTCATCACTCCCTCACAATCTCACCCTCCTCCATCAATGGCTGCTATCTTTCTCAAGCGTTCCCTCTCCCTACCCGTTGCCCCCTTGAAATCTTCACTCCTTTCCGTTTCCCCCATCAAATCTTCACTCCTTTCTTTCTGCACCGACTCTGGCGAAGAAGAGGAGGTCCATGTTCTTAGGGGCATGAAGGACAAAGAAAATCCGAAGGTACACAGGCCGGAGACGGTTGATGAGGAACTGAAAGAAATGCATAAGCAGTTGTTTCATGAGTATTTGGACCAGCTGAATCCAGTTCATGCAGCGCGTAAACAATTGGAGGCGCAGATACGTGATAAGCAATTGGGCCTGAACGTGTTTTTGCATCATCTTCAAGAACTTAGCAATCTGCTTGAGGAGGGATTTTCTTATACTGACATGTTTGATGTCACTGATGATGCTGATCTTCTGAAGAACCTTAGAGAAGGGAGTGATCTTATTGAGAAGATGATAGGTAATTACCAAGATGATCTGCTTTTAGCTGGAAATAAAATTGCGAATCTTGTTTCAAGCTTGCGATATGCTTTTGTTGCACCCATTGAAAGCGGGAAAAGTAAAGGTATGAAGTATATGAGGAAATCCCTAAAAAGGGAAAAGGTCCCAACTCTTTGATTGAAGAGAAAATGATAGAACTGAAAGAAATAGTGGAGGAACTGAAGGCTGGTAAGATTTATTTTTTTGTGTTTTTGTTTTTTTGTTTTTTTTTTCTTATTATATATATATTTTTTCATTTTCATGACAGATGGATCTTTTAAACGATAGATCATGGAAGGTTTATCATTTTGATGTTGGTGCCAGTGGAGATCACATGGTGGAATGTAGGTCATGTTGATGAATGAAGTGCAAAGTGATTTTTGAAGCTGTTGCAGTGGAGATGATCTTGGTGGTTTTTTTTTTTTTTTTCCCCCTTTTAACTGGAGACACTGGGTACTGATGACAGTAGTTGGAGTAGATGGTCAATATTTTGGGATTTTCTGCATTATTCCTTTACTTTTTGCTACTGATGAACTTTGAGATGATATTTTCTTCTTTTTGAATGGTGGATTTTTTTTCTTCATAATTGTTAGTTAGAAGGCGTGGCATGTGATGTTTTCTGCATTGTGGGTCCAAAACAGTGGGACACACACTGTTGTAATGCATTTCGAACCAGATTGATTGGACAATCTTGGCCTATGATTAGTGGACTTCGAACCAGATTGATTAAGATCAATGATCAACATTCCATAGGGGATCGATAGCTTGACATTTAGAACACCAAGCCCCAATGGAAAAATGGAAAAAAAGAGATGAGAAATGAAAATTAGAAAGGGAAAGCTAGCTCAAATAATTTGTATCTCATCTTCTATGGTAGAGTAAGATTTATTCTTGAGAACTGTAAAGAAGGCATAAATTTCTTCAATACTTGGGTCAGGCAATTTCTTTTGGTTTTTGTAGGTAGCACAAAAGCGTATTGAAGAGGCAGGATGCTGCTCTGACTTAACTTTATTGTTGGGTAGTTTCAAGCAATTTATATCTTTTTGTATGCTTAAGATTGATATGCATAAGAGGAACTAGGGGCAAAAATTTGAATGCAATTGAATAGTAATCATCTGTTGTATACTTGTATCCTTGGAATTCAGACCACTCACCATTTTACTTTTTACCATCCGTTCAACCATATGCTGAAATGCAGGTAGGATTCCCACACGATTGTGTAATTAGTAAATATAGGGGCATCTGCAATTAGCATGAAATTCAATTCCCAGGTGAAACAAATTTCTTACATAAAGAGAATCAGATATAAATTTCTAGATTCTTAGATTGATATGCAGTCCACATGTTTCAGGTTGAATTGATCACGAAGCAGCATTTCATCGTGGATACATCATGCCTCGGTAAGGATTTCGACCTGAGATTGATGCTGTTTACGTGGGGAGAGAGGAGACTTTTGAACCACTGCCTGTGAGTTATATATGCAGCTGTGTGGAACTTGAAACAATTATTGTATTTTAATTACTTTCTGAAGACAAGAATCAAACTCTAAAAACGCTAAAAGAATCTGCAAACATAGATCCAAATGCTAAGAGGGGGCTGAGCTGGCCTCCAGGAAAGGATTGTATTGGAGACAGGTTCTCTATTGGTGCAGTTTGGCACGATAGATTTATATTGAAAATAAATATGTTAGCGGTGAGATTCAAACCTTTTGTTGCTTTGAGTAACCTTTTATATTACTTGTATATATTGATGCAACTATTTTTAAATATCTATTAACATTCCTAATATTTTCAATTTATAAAATTAAATATTTATATCGAGTTTGCTTTGAGTCAACCCTTCCCAGCTAACCATTTGAGTCTAGTTTTCATGACTCAAACCTCTCCCACAACATGAGTGGTTTTGTAACAGTTGCTGCTGGGTTTTCAGGATGGGAAGGTGGCGGAAAGTGAGGCGGTCGATAGGATATGTTCCAGGAGGCGGTGAAATTTCTGTGGGAGAAGCTTTTAAACGATGATCGTCCTTGCCTGAATCCAAATGCTTGCAAGTCTTTTGCCATATATCTTCTCTCTGTGTATAATACAGAACATTGCTTGTATCCTCACAACAGAAATTCTTTGAACCGTGTTTACTCTTCAATCTTTACCTCATTAATCTGGAACATTTAATAAAAATTAAAAAGTAAAAATTTGTCAATTTTTTTTTTCACTTGTGTTAATTGACAAGGCAATGTTTTGGAATGCTATAGGAATGCATGCATGTGTAGGTGTACTCGTATCATTCCTTTGTGGGGAGGTTTCCAGTTTCAACATGCAGGGCCCATGGCTCGGTGACTCGACTAGAGTCTGTCCGAGATGGGTGAGTTAACCCATATTCCTTAAACTTGACTCGTGGTGCTCAACCAGATCAGACTCGACTGAGTCAGAGTCAACTGGGACAAGTCCTCAAATCTGAATAGATGTTTTTGCTCAATATGTGTAAGTTTTTCAGTTCTGATGGACAAGTGGGTCGCACAGTATGTGGGCCATTAGTCTGTTGTGTGTTCCACTATGGATTCAAAATCTCCCAGAAAATCTTAACCTTTCTAGTGATTGCCAAGAGATGGACGGTTAAGAAGACAAATATGACAGTGGCCCACATTCAACTGAAAAAAAAAAAAGAGTAAAGATTAGTCGCCAGCGCCTTTCTATCCTGGGATTTTCTTCGGTGGGTGGTCTTTAAATAATGGATGTGACAAACCAATGGTCTGGTTTTATGATCCATGGGTCGCACTCATCAGAACTTCACGGGAGCAGTCACATAGACATACAACCCTCTCTTTCCAAACGCTTCACATGTATGGGAAATCACCTTGACCCTAGCCCTGCCTCGGATCCCTAACGGGCTAAATCACCTGATAGGACATGCTGGGTCTAAGCTGGATCTGAACAAAAACCGGCCCGCTTACCCACCTGTGATAGACCCAGGTCACCACATGCATGTATCATAGACCAAAAACTGGGCCTATGGTAAAAGATACTGTGTATATTCGAAACTGTGATTGAAAGTACCTAAACCAGCTGGTCCAGCTCTACATTTAGTGCTAAATCTAGCCCGTGGGCTCAACATTCCAGCCCAAGCTTGGAAAGTCAGCCACCATGAGTTGCGCTCGAACCCGAGAACTCAATGGTAAGCTCACTTGGGTGGGTTTGAGCCCTAGACCTCAACGAATGACCAAGCAGGGGGAACCATAGCTCTATGACTAGTAGCGTTGGCCAGGCTACTAAAGAAACTAGCTGATTCATCGTACTACTCAACTCGGATAAACCAAGAAACTAGCTGATTCATAGTACTTCTCGACTCGGCCGAGTTTTGCATTGACTTGTCCGAGTCCAGTCTTGTGAAATCTGAAGAAGCAAGAGAAAAGTTCTTTAATTAGGTGGGCGAGTTTATTTCAAATATTTCCTGGTGTGTGGCCCACTTGAGTTTTGGCATTGGTATTTCCTAAAAGAGAGATTTGCACAGTACCCACAACTGCGAGGATCCGAGGCAGGGCTTGGGTCTCACTAATCTGTGCTGTATCAGCCTAGAGTCAACGAAAGCAGCCAACAGTACCATACATCTGGTGGTCCACACCTTTGGTGGACTATGTATCTTCAGTGTCCCACTATCCTATCCAATTGGTGCAACTTTTGACTATCAAAATTGGATGGCTCTTAATTTTCTTTCCACACCGGTTATCAATTATGGCAATTCATCATCCAACGTACAGTTGGTTTGCATGCATACTGATCAGATGATATTAGCCGTTTGGTGTCACCCGTTGAATCTGGATTGATAACTATTATAATTTCAGCCAGCTATTTGATGACTTCCGACCTGAGGTTCTCGACCCAAACCCAACCGGATTTCAAATTGTGTTAAAGCCTAAACCCGAACGCAAGACCCTAACAACCTGACCCAACCCAACCGGAGCAGTAGGGTTCAAGTTAACCCGAACCCTGCAGTTCTCAATAGAGTTGACCAAATGAAGAGGCTTGTTGGGCATGGTTCATCCATGGAGGAATCAAATCAATGGCCTGGATAAAACCAGATATGGCCAATTGACATACTAGGAACTGAACAGGGAAGTTCCAATTTCCAAACTCCTACCCCCAAAGACTATTTAAGAAATTTCTAGCAATATCCTCTCCATAGAAAATCATCTATATATATATATATATATATATATATATATATATATATATATGGTTTTTTTTATTTATCGAGAAAGCATGACCATAGATCCAAATCAAGTGCCTCTAAATCATCCAATATATATATATATATATATATATATATATATATATATATATATATATATATTGGTGATCCAATTGATGATTGGACTGGGCCTGCTTATTCATCAATGGTCCTAGACCAGCCTGGACACTGGGCCTGAATTTTGAGATCTGGTGCAGCCCTCGGGCCCACTTTAGGAGCCCAAGCCATGGCACTATAGGACCAGGGCACCTGGCCCATTGCCACTCCTATGGCTGACAGGACTGGACGGTCATCTAATGGGGTACGCAAGGAATGTGCCCTGGCCTAAAAATAACACCAAGTGAATGACCAGGTGGTAGCATGCCTAAAACCAATGTTGTCAAAATCGCTATCATATTGCGAGTCGTTATAGGTGTTGAATCATATCAAATTGCAAATAGGATTGTGAATAATAAGTATTTTTACAACTTCCTTAAAAAATAAAAAATATGTATGAAAATATAAATAAATCAGAAAATTTTTAAAAACTCATCTATCATACGAAGCATAAGGATTTTTTTGTGACTTTCTTAAAAAAATATATGTGAAAAATACAAATAAATCAGATTTTTTTGAAAAAAAAAACTTGTCAATTGTTAGCAATATATACCAAGTAAACCATATCTTGATAGTGTTCAAGGATTTTGTCTTTCAAGAAATTTCCCTTGAAAAAATATAAAAGATCCCCCAATAATTTATGTTCTCGTGATAAAAGATTGTTTGGTTTTTCTAAACATCATTCCACAATATCTATCAGCCAATATGATCATGACCATCCATAAAAACATTCTAGATCACTGTGCGCACCTATCTAGTTTTGGATCCTGTTCATTTTTGGTCTCTTGTCCTAAATGGAGCGTCCAAAATGGATGGACGGGGTGTATTTAAAAATGGATGGACGGGGTGGATTCATCGAAAAACATCACTGTGCGCACCTACGTTCCCAGTGCAGGAACTTCATGCACAAGGCTTTCGTCGGAAATCCTCGTCCGGTGTTACGGAACTCTGTGTTGGATTCGGTTTGGCTAGTGACGCTGCCACTAGCCGGTGGCCAGTGGTCGGGGCTTTGTGGGCCCCACCGTGATATATGTGTTTTATCCATGCCGTCCATTAATTTTTACAGATCTTTCTAGGGATTGAGTCGGAAAATTAGGCATTTATATATCTCAGGTGGACCACACCACAGGAAAATAGTAGTGATTGAACGTCCACCGTTAAACACCTTCTAAGGCCCACTGTAATGTTTATTTGACATCCAACTTATTGTTTAGGTCATATATACCTGGATGAAGGGAAACAACAAATATCAGCTTAATCCAAAAAAAATTTGTCCCCAATAAGTTTTTAATGGTGGACGTTCAATCAACACTGTTTCTTGTAACGTGGTCCACTTGAGATTTGGATCTACCTGTTAATATTTTGTCATATACCATAAAATGATCATGGAAAAATGGATGGATGGAGTGGATGAAACACATACACTATGGTGGGGCCCACAGAGAAACGACCGCTATGTAAATGCCTGGCCAAAGCGCAGGATATAATCCACCGCTGATTTGTAGTGTAATCCGCTGACGCACCAAACAGCACAAATAGAAATTCCCGTGGATTGATCATGCATCCGTTGTAATCCAAACATGCATTGAGATGTCTCATGCTTCCATTTATCCACTCAAATCCCTCACATGTCCCAACGAAGTCTGATGGATGTTGTAGGCTAATACAGTCTGGCAAGAAGTGAAGGGTCGTGACCATATGAATGCGAGGAGTCCAGGTCGTACTCGCGAAAAGGGATCGCGTCTCCGGGATGCGAGCAGCTCGGCTCGTGCTCCTCAGAAGGGGTCGCGCGTCCCCGATGCGAGTAGCTCGGCTCGTACTCTTTAGAAGAGGTCGCGCGTCCCTGATGCGAGCAGCTCGGCTCGTGCTCCTCAGAAGGGGTCGCGCATCCCTGATGCGAGCAGCTCGGCTCGTGCTCTTTTGAAGAGGTCGCGCGCCCCTGATGCGAGCAGCTCTGCTCGGGCTCGTCAGGAGGGGTCGCACTTCACGAAAGCGAGCATCCTGACACGAGCAGCACCCGGCATCAGAATAGTCCTGAGTCTTTCCGTTCGGATGGTCTTCTTCCTTTCGGCGTCTCCTTCCTTTTCGGTAGCTATGACTCCAACTACGAGCAATCAGCACTATTACCATGTCGATAACGCAGCCTGTATAGGTTGGTCTTTGGGCTTATCTTCTCTGGTGGTTCCTAATCTCAGATTGCTATCAAGAAACGTGATTGCCGGAAGGAGTTATTAGGATAGATACTACCTTTGAGGATAAGGATCTTGTCCTCCGAAATCAGCGAGATTTCAGTATCGTACGCGATATCATCGGGATTTCGATATCTTATGTAACAAAATTGGCTAGCCTCAGATCTATATAAGGGAGTGACTCCATGAGGAGAAAGGTACGCACACATCATTCAATCTTAGTCCCGTTTTGCTTGGCTTCTCTTCTTATTGTGGCCTAACTTAAGCATCGGAGGGCTAACGGCTGAGCCCCAGCCACCCTTATTTGCTGTCTTGTTTCAGGTCTGGTGGTGAAATCCCTGATGGAGTGAAGGAGCAAAGTCGGAGGATCTCGTTACAAAATCTGACATTAACAGTTTGGCGCCGTCTGTGGGAAGCGATTTGATTATAAAAAACAATCGTGTTAACCATCGATCAAAATCCTTCGGTGATGCCTCCTAAAAAGACAGTTCATCCTTCAACTTCGAGGCAGGCACCACCTCCGCCCGGTGAGACGGAATCCGCACCTGCCCTCCCACCTGTTCCGACGGATATCCCTCAAGGAGCCCCAAATATGCCATCGACAAATCCATTATTGGAGGCCTCTGGAAATCAGGATGATGTCCTACGATTCCTCGGGAACACTCTCCTAACTTTAAACGCTGGAGTTCAGGCACTGTCAAATCGGCTTGATCAGCACTTCCCTGAACCGCAAAGACAACCCTCCGAAGGGTTACCACCGCCGCCCATACCAGTTGCCTCCAGACATTCTGTGGATGAACCACAGGTCCCACCACTCGGCGGCCATCCCCCTGTGCCGTCTCCACATTCTATACATTCCAGTTCGTCTCGACAACCTCTACCGCAAGGCTCCACCGCCGAAACGTCTAGCTATACCTTGCCATGGGAAGGAGATCTCAAAAGAATCCAAGACCGTTTTGATATCATGGAGCAGAGATACCAGGCAAATCGGCCGTCTGCTGTCATGGCGGCAATACATCAATCTGAATCTCCCTTCACAAGCGAGGTCATGGAAGCCCCGTTGCCCAGAAAATATAGAACGCCTGTTATCGCTCCGTATACAGGCATTGGCGATCCTCTGGAAACATATAGGTCCCTCATGGAGTTGGAGGGACATGGTTCAGAAATCATGTGTAGGGCTTTTCCCCTTACGTTGAAGGAAGCGGCTCGTACGTGGTTTCGGGGGTTAAAGCCTCTTTCCATCAGTTCCTTTTCCCAATTATCGGAGATATTTCTTTCTCAATTCATGGGAAGTATTCGCATTAAAAAGCCAGCCTCCCATCTGATGAATCTAAAACAGCAACATGGAGAGACAATAAAAGAGTTCACAGTACGGTTCACTGCCGAGGCCGTTCAAACTGAGGGTTACACTGAAGAAAAGGGTCTCACAGCCCTCATTGCTGGAATAACAAGTGAGAAGTTTAGGTTTGCCTTAGATAAGAGTCCGCCGAAAACTATGGCGGAATTCCAAGCCAAAGCTCAGAAATATATCAATGCAGAAGAAGTCGCATTGACACGCCATGGAGTACAAAGTAAGAAACGCAAGCCAGAAGGAACTTCTACAGATAAAAAATACCATCGCGATCAGCGCGATCGTTCTCCCAGGAAGCCTTACTCTGGTAAATATCATAATTACACTCCTCTTAATCGGCCCCCTGAAAAGGTTCTAATGGAGATAAAACACAAGCCATATGTGAAGTGGCCTGCAAAGATTAAATCCGATCCCGAGAAGAGAGATAAGAGTAAGTTCTGTTACTTCCACAAAGATCAGCGAGCATGATATTTCATTCTGTCCTAGGACTGCAGTCAAGGGCCAGGCCGTGGCTGACTTCATCGCCGAATTTACATATTCTGAAGACAGCGGTATGACCAGCGACCAGCCTTCTTGGTCGCTCTTTGTGGACGGGTCGTCACGGGCCAGTGGCAGTGGAGCGGGCCTGATTTTAGTGGCTCCAGACGGGTCGCATTTTCAATACGCTCTGCGTTTTGAATCACGCGTCTCCAATAATGAAGCAGAATATGAGGCCCTTATTGTCGGCCTCGAGCTAGCCGTTGTCCTCGCAGTCCAGAATTTGATAATTCATAGCGACTCCCAGCTCATTGTCAACCAAGTTCTTGGTGAATTCGAAGCCAAAGAAGAAAGAATGGCCTTATACAAGTCTCGTGTCCTCATCCTGCTCGCTAAGTTGAAGACTTATAAAATAATTCATATCCCTCGCGAGCAGAACCAACTTGCCGATTCCTTGGCAAAACTCGCTTCTGCGCCGGAATCGGAGTTATCACATTCGATCCCCATCGAACATCGTCAGAACTTGAGTATCGACCAAGTGACTCTAGAGCAAGTTCAATCGGTACAATCGTCTCCATGCTGGATGGATCCTATCATCCTTTACCTCAGAGATGGATACCTTCCAGAAGACAAGAAAGCTGCGAGACAAATTCGGCTTCGAGCTGCCAGGTACACCTTACAAGATGGAATATTGTTGCGAAAAAGCTTCTCCTTGCCATATCTAAGGTGTCTTCATCCAGAAGAAGCACATCGTGTTCTAGATGAGATACACCAGGGGGCATGTGGTAATCATCCCAGGGGGCGATCCCTGGCATATAAAGCGATGAGGCAAGGATATTATTGGCCCACGATGAAAGCAGACGCCATCGAATTTTCTAAAAAATGCGACAAGTGTCAACGATATCTACCCATACCTCGTGTACCGTCTGAGCGGATGACCCCAGTGGATAGCCCTTGGCCTTTTTCCCAGTAGGGGATCGATATCATCGGGCCCTTACCTATGGGAAAAGGACAGAATAGGTTCGCGATCGTGGCGGTTGATTATTTCACCAAATGGGCCGAGGCAGAACCGTTAGCCAAGATTACTGAAAAACAAACTACTAAGTTTATATGGAGAAATATCATATGTCGTTTCGGGCTTCCTCATACTATAATTACCGATAACGGAACGCAGTTCGACAACGCAGCCTTTGATGAATTTTGCGACAAATGGAAAATACGTAATCTCCGCACTTCTCCATATCATCCTCAGGCGAATGGGCAGGTCGAGGCAGTAAATAAAATAATAAAGCACCATTTAAAGACCAAGCTAGGTGAATGTAAAGGGGTGTGGCCAGAACTTCTGCCAGAGGTATTATGGGCCTATAGAACCACGGCTTGTACATCAACAGGTGAAACTCCTTTCTCCTTAGCATTTGGTGTTGACGCAGTGGTACCGGTGGAAATTCAAGTCCCCTCATATCGGATCGAGCAGTACGATCCCGCGAGCAATCACGAAAACCTTCGACTTCATCTCGATCTCCTGGAAGAGCGAAGAAATGCTTCTCAAGTGCGAGTGGCAGCGTATCAACAACGTATTGCTCGATATCGAAATGCTAGGGTTCGGCCCAGATCCTTCCAACCCGGAAATTTGGTACTAAGGCAAAATCTTGGAGTTCCTGCCCGTTCATTAGATCCAAATTGGGAAGGCCCGTATCGGGTTATCAGGGTTGTGCGACCTAGTACTTATTATCTTGAAGACATGCTGGGGAAGCCCGTACGTCGCCCTTGGCACGTGGAGCATTTGCTACGATACTATCCCTAGATTCGATGTAGTTCATTACAACATTTTATGAATAAAATAGAAGATATCAGTTGGTTGCTTTTCCATTTACATGGACCTGGATAGCCCTGAAGAGAATGCTTACACATCCTCTTGGCCAATTGCCTACCCTTGGTAGGATTGAAGTCGTTACTAGTTGGTTGCTTCTCCATTTACATGGACCTGAACAAGCCCTGAAGAGGATGTATACCATCTCTTGACCAACCTCCTGCCCTTGGTAGGATCGAAATCTCAATCGATAGATCAGTCTATCTCAACGTGGACATGGTCACGCGACCCCCGGATTGAGTGATCGCATTTCCAAAATGCGAAGCAGCATAGCGCGTGCTTGAATAGGGTCGCAGTCATGTACCCTAATCGCGAGCACTGCGGCTCGTGATCGAATTCGCAGTCATGCACCCTAATCGCGAGCAGCGAAGCTCGTGCTCGCATTAGTGGGTCGCATCCCCTGATGAATCAAATGGGATCAACACAAAGCAACAATGAAGGAAAGAGAAGAATACACAATACTAAAAAAAGTAAGTGTTCATTAAAATAATAACCTTACAATTACAGATCTCTTCTCTAAAAAAAAAAAAAAAAAAAAAAAAAAAAAAAAAAACATAATATGGGAAGCTGCCGAGGTCAAGGTTGGTCATCCTCTTGCGCAGGCTCGCGGCTCTCAGCTTCAGGACCAGCTTCAGGAGCAGGAGCAACATCCGTTGCCCCGGTGACTTCGTTCTCAGCAGCAGCCCGTTCTTTAGCTGCAACCTCGAATGCCACTCTGTCGAACTCCTCAACGTTAAAAGTTGGAGCAATTAGCTGCATAACCCTGACCGCAAAATCGCGACCAGCGATGTACGCATCGTATCGCTCCTCGTCATAAAGTTGAGAAGTACGAAACTCCTGAACTGCGCGAGGACCCTCATCAGATACCATCTGAACGAGAGCCACTCGCTCTTCCTCCCAGTGGATGGAGTCATCCTTCAGCTGATTAAGTCGCTTCTGGGCCTCCCCGAGCTGGGTCCGAGCCTCCTCGAACTTGGTCCGAGCATCCTTGAGCCATTCTTCAAGCTGGACCTTATCCTTGCGAAAAATCTCCTTCTCCTTCTCGCTCTTAGTATGGATCTCTTGAAGCTTTGCGAGCTGGAGGTCCACTGACTGAAAGCGCTCAGTCAGGGATTGGATCTTGATCAGGAGAATCTTCTTCTCTTCGTCCAACTTGGAGATTTGAACCTCCAAGGCCTTCACCAAGCGGTCCCTCCCTTGGACCTCGACTTCCATCATCTTCTTCTTCTTCTCCGCATCCTCCACGCTGCGGCGAGCTGCTTCGATGTCACGTCTGACTCGAAGCGTGAGATCCAAGCTCTATATAAAACAAAATACATGTGTGTGAGAAAGGAAGTAAATTAAAGCGATCCACCTTATCAGAGACGAAAAACACGAATCGTGTAGTTACCTGCAACAATCTCACCCCGATGTCGGTGGAGAGGGCTTCAGGGCTTGGTTCGGGGAGACTCCCAAAGGAGTTTGGGGAAATTTTGTCGAATATAAACTCGCATATTGGATGCAAGTGTGGAGGAATGACAAAAGTCCCCGAGCCCGAAGCCTGGGCTACGACCATCTCTTTGGGCCCAGAGTCGCGAGCACTCGCAACGCCAGGGACGGGCATTAACAATTCGCGAGCAGTAGTAGGCTCGCTTGGAGGCCCCTTTGGAGGGAGGCCTCCCCCTCTCCGATCACCTTTCGGTGAGTTGTCGGCTACCTCGATGATTGGAGGGCGAGGAAGGTCAGCTGGCGGGGGCACGGTGGAGAGAGGGGTCGCGTTGACCGGAGGGGTCGCGGTCGTACGAGAAGTGCTCGCGACTCCTCCAGAGGCGGTTTGGGGTCCGCGAGCAGGCCCCTCTGCGGGAGTAGGCGCAGCTGAAGGACCCCCCGCAGTTTTCTTTTGCCTCTTCGAGGCAGTGCCCTTCAGCCGGGGAAGTACCCCCAGTGCGCCTCTCTTATCGCCAACATTCGTCATCTCTTCTCGGAAGGTGAGACCCGCTGCACAAAGATGACGAAGTTCTAGAGCAGTGTTGACGTGGCGCGCAGCCGCAGGGAGCTTGTAGACTTTGACAAGTTTTTCGTTGAGCCCTCCTCGCAGATTTGGCTTCACACCAATTGGAATTCCTGAGAGCAAAAAGAAAGTTCATTAAATCGTCAATACAGCAAGGCTATTGTTTCCTTTCGGACAAGTAAACAGGCACTTAACCCACCTTCGCCAAAATGGCGATTAACATTATGGCCTTTGGGGTCGGATCCCATCTCGGACTCCCAGTTACCGGAGGCATAGAACCACTTCTTTCTCCATCCCGGGCAGTTGGAAGAAGGGTTCCCCACAATGAAGTTATTCCGGTGCCAGAAGCAGAGGTAGTACCAACCCTCGCTAGCTGGCGCCTTCTTCAGCTGGAATAACCTCAAAAATTCCTCAGCGGTTAACTCCTCGTTACCCGCCTGCTTCCAAAGGACGAAAGCACTTAGAAGAACCCGCCAGCCGTTAACTATAAGTTGGCCCGGGGCAATCTTGTAGAGACGGAGGAAGTTTCGAATAAAGGGGTGGAGGGGAAGACGTACGCCCACTTTGAAGAAGTATTCATAAACAGCCACACACCCAGGCGGTGGTGCATCGGCTGTCTCCCCTCTCCCAGGCAGTCTGAATAAAACAGAGTCTGGAACCCTATAGACCTCTCTAAGGTTAGAGAGTCTTTCCTCCGTCAAGATGGAAGAGTAACCGGAGGCAGAATACCTCCCAGCCGGTACTCTGGCGTTATTGGATTCAGAGGAGTCAGGGGTTTCATCTCCCAGAGGAACAATCTCTTCGTCAGAGATTTCCGCCATTATAAAAGGGAGATGGAAGATGAAATGAAAGAGAAAAAAGAAAGAAGGGTACCTCCGTAAAGAGGTTTTTCACTCCAGAATAGAGAAGGAAGAAGAAGAAGAAAACTCTGCAGCAATGGAATTCGGAAATGAAGGAATTTCTCTAAGTCCGATATTTATATGCAATCATTCCGCTTGATTTGCTGGACAAGCGGCAGATTCTCATCCGGCACGTCAGACGAACGGACGCTAGCATTAAATACGGAAACACGTGGCACCTGACGCTTCATCTCTGGCGGCAGAGAAAGCTGCGCAAAAGCTGGTCATCATAAATGCGGAAGCACGATAAGTGAATCATGCGCGATTGTCTCCCAGAACCCAGCTGTCAACACTAGCAAACCCTTGGCATAGTTCTTCAATACCAAGGGTTTGGGGGGCTTCTGTTGTAGGCTAATACAGTCTGGCAAGAAGTGAAGGGTCGTGACCATATGAATGCGAGGAGTCCAGGTCGTACTCGCGAAAAGGGATCGCGTCTCCGGGATGCGAGCAGCTCGGCTCGTGCTCCTCAGAAGGGGTCGCGCGTCCCCGATGCGAGTAGCTCGGCTCGTACTCTTTAGAAGAGGTCGCGCGTCCCTGATGCGAGCAGCTCGGCTCGTGCTCCTCAGAAGGGGTCGCGCATCCCTGATGCGAGCAGCTCGGCTCGTGCTCTTTTGAAGAGGTCGCGCGCCCCTGATGCGAGCAGCTCTGCTCGGGCTCGTCAGGAGGGGTCGCACTTCACGAAAGCGAGCATCCTGACACGAGCAGCTCCCGGCATCAGAATAGTCCTGAGTCTTTCCGTTCGGATGGTCTTCTTCCTTTCGGCGTCTCCTTCCTTTTCGGTAGCTATGACTCCAACTACGAGCAATCAGCACTATTACCATGTCGATAACGCAGCCTGTATAGGTTGGTCTTTGGGCTTATCTTCTCTGGTGGTTCCTAATCTCAGATTACTATCAAGAAACGTGATTGCCGGAAGGAGTTATTAGGATAGATACTACCTTTGAGGATAAGGATCTTGTCCTCCGAAATCAGCGAGATTTCAGTATCGTACGCGATATCATCGGGATTTCGATATCTTATGTAACAAAATTGGCTAGCCTCAGATCTATATAAGGGAGTGACTCCATGAGGAGAAAGGTACGCACACATCATTCAATCTTAGTCCCGTTTTGCTTGGCTTCTCTTCTTATTGTGGCCTAACTTAAGCATCGGAGGGCTAACGGCTGAGCCCCAGCCACCCTTATTTGCTGTCTTGTTTCAGGTCTGGTGGTGAAATCCCTGATGGAGTGAAGGAGCAAAGTCGAAGGATCTCGTTACAAAATCTGACATTAACAATGGACTGCGTGGATTTTATGCATGTTGGTTCGTTTCTCCTATGTTGGTGAGAGTAACCCAGCAAGTTACGTTGAGCACAGGGAGTTATTTGATACTTAGAGCCCTATTTGTTACCACAGAAAATTTTAACTTAAAGCGGAATCAGAATACGTTGAATGCTTAGGCTAACCCCACCACAAGAAGCAGTGGGAATAAAACTACCATTAAAACCTTTCTGGGGTCCACTATAAAGTTCATTTGCCATCTAACCTATTAATAAGGTCATAAAAACGGGATGAAGGAAAAACAGAAAAATCGGTTTGATCAGAGCCTTCTATGGCCCTATAAGTTTTCAATGGTAAGCACCCAATTTTCACTATTTCTTGTAGTGTGGCCTACTTGAGCCTTAGATATGCCTTATTTTTTGTTTTGTTCCTTAAAATGATATAGAAAACTTGATGGATGGTATGGATAAAACATATACATTACGGTAGGCCGCACAGAGCCCTTTGACACTACCATGCGCCTCTAACTAGAGTCGAGGCATTGCTCAATCCTAGAAGCCTATAGCTACTAGAATGTGAGCAGCGAGTTTTTTGTGGGCCCCACCGTGATATATGTGTTGTATCCACACCTTCCATCTATTTTGAAAGATCATTTAAGGGCACGAGAGAAAGAATGAGGTAGATCAAAAGCTCAAGTGGATCCCACCACAGAAAACAGTCGAAACAATGACTCCCACCATCAAAACCTTCATAGGTCCTATCCAACCTGTTCATAAGTTAACACAGATATGGAAGAAGAGAAAATACAAATACCAGCTTGATTAAAAACTTCTATGGCTCTTAAGAAGTTTTCAATGGTAGGGTTCAATCCCCACTATTTTATGTGGTGGGGGTCCACTTGAGCTTTGGATCTCACTCATGCTTTGGCTCATGCTCTAAAATGATCTCTCTGAATGGATGAACGATGTGGATATAACACATAAATTATGATGGGACCCACAGAACTGGTGATGTCACTTCATTAACGAATCTCGCTACTCAGGCATCATTAGCGTGAGTGGATTAGGTGAGACCCTGGAGGTGGGTGGGACCCCTGACCTATTGATAGGGTAAAAAACACCTAGATGAAGAGACCACACAAATATCATCTTGATCCAAATCCCAAATGAACCATAGTACATGTGATTGACCATTAATGTGCCATGAAAATTGTGGGCCAAATGAGATTCGGATCATCCTCATTTTTGGGTTCCCTAAAATGGTTTGGAAAAAGCAGATGGACGGCGTGGATAAAATACATATATTATGATGGGGGCCACACAATATTGTCGAATAGCTGGGCCTACTTGCATAATTAATACACAATTCGGATACACGGAGGTGGGTGGGGGCAAATGTGTCACATTAACATATTTTAAACATTTAAAACCTTAGTTAACAAACAGGTTATTCTATATTCAATACTAGTCTTCTGTCTTGAGATTCAGACTTCAGATTCAGATTTCGGGTTCAGACTTCGGACTTCAGATTTAACAAATAGGCCCTCAGTCTGTGTATGATGCTTGTGTAACACCCCAGATTTTAGAAATCTGAGCTTAGCACTCGTTTTTCAAAATCTCGAACGTTAACCTTAGAATCTTGAAGTCTCATTTCATAAATTTTTATTAATAGCAGAGTTGGCATCAAAATGAAAGTGAGGTAAACCAAGCATTAAGCAAATGTTCCAATCCATTCATCCACACAAAACACATTTGCCCAAACAGGACTTATACAATTCAAATACCAAATGTACATTAGAAACCGAAAATAGACGTCTATCAACTACTAATGGTGCCAAACATGCTCCACTGGGACTGCATGTAGCTCCTCAACTCATAGGTCCATTCCAGTAACCAGGGGAAAAATCCTTGCTAGTGGCGTCAACTCGTGCTACCCTATAACAACTGTTATGTTTTGATAGTGTCAATGGCTATCGCAGTGAAGAATACCCTCTAAGATTACACGCCTAAGTTTCATGAATCAAGTGTAGTTCACGTAAACATTAAAAGAAATTAAATGAAGTGCTTGCATAATAAATATATACATCCAACTAGCAAAACCCCCCCTACTGGAACACATGTAATAGAAATCCCAATGCAAATGAATATCAGCCTCACCTAGGAATCACGATGCATGTGAACTCCACAAGGTGACTAGAAAATCAACATGTGAACATACAAAACTACGCAAGATGACTAGAAAATCACAAGTGAACTTCAACCTCACCCAAAAATCACCATACATGTGAACTCCCTATTAAACAACCACCATCCATGTCATTTCAAATAAACCCTCTAAGAGAGGATTTACTCATACCAAAGGGTACCATAATGTGGCATCTCAACTACACCAATCCAATCATGTTCTTCCATCAATTCAATGCATTACAAAGGTCCATGCACAACCCTGATAGACCTCTTCTCAAGGTAAAACATCCTCAAATCTTATTTCACAATTGATGATTCCGTATGAACAAATATTCACAACATTTACTTAAAATGAAGAACATTTCAATACTATCATACTACAAATACAACTTCATGCGGCATAATTCATTAATTAATCAGAATCTAGCATGTTAGGATTCCAATTATATGTGAAAACCATCCAACTAATTCAACTTTCAACAAAGCTAAAATACAATATCACAATATCACTGACACATTTTACAATCAAACATGCTAGGATATAAGAAACATGTAAGATGCTTGAATCAAGAGTTAATTCACAAAACACTCATTAAGATTGGTGAGACATATAGGTTAAGTAATTCAAGAGATTCTAATCACACAAAGGCATGCATTACAATGCACTAAATGAAGCTATAACCGGATTAATGAAATTAGGGGGAAGCTCATAGGGGAGTCCTCACCTTCCAAGATGTATCCACCTCAAGAGTAATTAAACACATGGATGGGCTTTAGGGCTTGAGTCCTAACATAATTTTCACAAGTCTGGCGGGTTAGATCGCAACGCTAGGGTATCAACTATGAGGTCTGGAACTATTTTACCCCAAATATCGGATAGGATAATCGGATTAGGCCAATCCCAAATCAAGATAGCTTGAATCTGAATTAGGCATAACCATGAGCACGAATTTAATGAAAAGGAATTCAATATACTGGTCCAAATTCATAGGTACCAGGGAGTTAACCCAGTTGCTAGCTCAACACAAAACCAAGCTCACTTTGGACTATAGATGAGTATAGTTAATTCGATGGACCATCTAAATACACGTCATTAATTAAGCTAATCTCAGCAACCATAGACGGCCAACTGGACTCTTTGGCCCAACTGAGTTAACTCAGCACAAGTTACCATTCCAAGAACCACTCAGATTGATTCAAATCCACTTAGACTAGTTACCTGATTTGATCTGAAGGATTGGATATTATTAGAAGGTTGATGAAGAACTCAATCAGCTCTGTGAGAAATCTATGGCCTTCGTAAGAGCGGACAACAACTGGGCGGCTAGGATGAATTTATCTGCAAGCCTCCCACCCACACCCTCTTGCTTGGACACTAGAATAAGGTTTGAATAGACCCAGACTCAACCGAACGGAGGCTGAGACTCGCCCTCCCTCTCTCTCTTTTCTTCCTATTTTCTCTCTCTCACTCTTTCACTGTTTTGGCAAGGATGGCTGGAAATGGCAGCCAGCTGCGAGACAGGTACCGAAATAGGCGCCCGTCTCCCTCTCTCTCTCTCTCTCTCTCTATTCTCGCACCTACCCCTCCCTAGGGTTTCGGGCTAGGGATGAGCTTTCCAGAAATGGAATAGGGCTATTTATAGCCGCCCAGGCCACGTGGATAAGATCGGACGGCTGCATGCCATTGGGCCAGCCCAAACAGCCTACCGCACCCTCGGATGGTCCTTGCAGCACCATGACCCACCTCGCTTGCATGGGCCCAATCGACCACCGAAGTAGTGATCATCAGCCTGTGGGCCACCTATCCATGGGCCCACTAATCATCACAGCTCCAAGTTATCGCCAGCCCACGATATTTTTCGCCGCAAGCAAAATATCGAGCCCGGGCGCTCTTTTCTCGTGAAGGCTCTCAATCCTCCTTGTTAGGGTTGCAGCAGCCCTAGATCCGACGGTCACGATGGTCGGATAGAGTTTCTAGAACCTTGCAAACGCCTGGGATCACGCCAGCGTAAAAAGAGGAGAGATTTTCTCCAACCTTGCTGCAGGTCGTACGGGAACAAGGTGGTGGAGTTGGAGGGCTGGGATTTACTCAAACAAGGGTCGAGATTGAAGGAGATGGAGGCGTGCGGATTGCCAGCTTGGCAAGCGAAAGAGACGGAATAGTTTCCGTTTTAGGAAGTTGTCCTACACACAGACCAGTTGTGACGCGATTTGTGCACTCACACGTGTGTATCATCTGCAACGTTTATTGGATTTTGTTCAGAGAGTGATGACCTACACGATGGAAGGTTCAGATCATGGAATGGTGGGCCACATCGATCATAAACCTTCGATTACCAGGTTGCTGCAAACACATATCCAGTTTCGACAGGCCATTTTTGGCTATGAACCGTGCGCTCCCTTCAATACATAAATGGTGCAAACCACCTGGAATTTGGTTTTCAATGACGTACGAAGTATATGGATGGTCTGGATCATCCGATCCGGCTCTACAGGTGGGCCAATTGTCACCCCAAGACGGACAGCGCCCGTCCGATATAAATAGCCCGTCGAGTGGGAAACCAGGAAGATAGGGAGATTCTCTCTATTTTGGGTAAGGCACGGGTCAGTGCCCGTTTGGCTGGGTTGTCTGAGCAGTGCACAGCGTGTGCACTCCACCATGGTGTACACACGTGGTCCCAAAGTGGGGTCCACTTCGACTGGAACAAAATCCACTCCCATGGACAGGATAGATCCATGAATCCAATGAGCCATGAAGCATTAATTTTCTTATAATGCTAATTCTACTTAATCTAATGGATGGATTGACACCAAATTAATTTCCAACGGTTAAAAGGTATTAGAAATCTCTATGGTCTACTCCATGAGACGTAGTATCAATCATTACCATTGCTATCCATTTAATAACACAAGGTTCATGTATTATTATTATCATTATTATTATTATTATTATTATTATTATTAATATATTGTTATTATTATAAATTGAAATTATGGTCCCTACTTCTAATCAAGACCATCTATGAGGAGGATTAGCACCCATGGCCCAAGTACCAGATTCTCAAATTAATACTTCGATATTAGGAGTGTTTTACCTCTGTGTACCAACTTAATAATTTATTTTTATTTAATGGTTTTGTGCTTATGTTTGCATGTTAAATCGGTGAATTCCGTAATGATACTTGAGTAACCCTAACCACAAGTCAAAAATTCAGAGTGTTACAGCTTGATACTTTGGAACTTGGTAAGACTATAATGTATAGATCATGTCCATGCCATCCATCCATTTCGCCGGCTTGTTTTAGGCCATGAAAGAAAAATTGATGCAGATCTAGCGGAACAATGCATCACACCAAATTAAGAATTGAGAATTAAACTTTTATCATTAATAATTACTTAAGGCTATAAATTTTTTTGATCAATATGATTTTCTCATTTTCCCTTTATCATGTTTGTCTAATATTATGAACATGCCAGATGACAAATAAACATTAATGTGGACCCTAAAAAGGTATTGACTTTTAACGGTTAAGGTCCGTTGTAACCATTGTTTCATATGTGGGTTCGGGGCTTTACTTCATTGGTAGACTATGCAAAGTTTCAACGAGGGGTCAATGGTAAAATTCCACCCTGCTGACAGCACCAGTGTGTGCGTTGCATGGTTGGGTGAGTGGGTGCGTTGCATGGTTGGGTGGGTGGGTTGTATGACTGACCAAGCTTGTGGAACCAATGGTGAGTATGGTTATAACATATTTATCACAATGAGCCTTATGTTTTTATGTGTGTATAAACAAATGAAATTCATAATGACCTATTTGCATTAAATTGACCGGTGTTCAAAATCAAACAGCCCTATAAACCGTTTGATGGCATATAAACATAAGGTGTATACCACCAAGGTGGCAACCGTAGGAATTTCTTTCCCCAGTTTTCTCTCTTGTGTGGTTCACTTGAGTCTTTGATCCAACTCTTTTTTTTTTTTTTTTTTTTTTTACGTCTGATCTAAAATGAGCTTGCAAAACGGATGGACGGGGTGGATTTCTCACAAACATCACGGTGGGCCCCACCTAGATTCACAGCGCAGTAACTTGCTACGCAAGGCAGCGCTGCAGCTGCTGGAGGGGGGGGGGGGGGGGGGGGGGAATTAATAAGAGGGGACGACAGCACATAAATCCCCTCGTCTTCGATACAAACGGATCCGGAGCGGATCCGGACTCAGCAGGGAACGGCCACCATGCGATTCTCTTCCCTCAAAACCACCTTTCTCAGAAAACCACCCTTTTCCACCCAAACCACCCTTCCCAGAAAACCACCCTTTTCCACCCAAGCCACCATACAAAACTACTCCGATGCCTTTTCTTGGTTTCCAAGAACCCACTTTCTCAATCTCATAAACTCCTCCAAAACCGCTTGCCATCTCAAACAGACCCATGCCCAGATCATCCGACATGGCTTCTCTCAGAACAGCATTATCGTCTCCAGGCTCATCAGTGCCTGCTCTCTCTTCAAATCGATTGACTACGCCCTCTCGATCTTCCGCCAAACCCGTGACCCTGATCACTTCATCTTCGATTCGTTGATCTGGGCCCTCCATTGTAATGGCCGTTCAGCGGACTCGATTTCCCATTTCGCCCTCATGCGACGCCTAAGCATCCAAACCAGCAGCTTAACCTTTGTCTGCGCACTTGATTCCTCCATATCATTGAACGAATATGGCCTCGGTGGGGCCCTCCATGCCATTATCATTAGGCTCGGGCTTGATCTCTCTTCCTTCATCCAGCATCAATTGGTCCGTATGTATGCGAGATTCGGGTTATTGGATCACTCACAGCAGCTTTTCGAGGAAATTCCTGAGGATGTGTTCGCGGGTAACCTTATGATTAATGCGTATTGTGAGGCTGGGAATTTGGAAAGGGCGAGCAAGCTTTTCGAGGCAATGCCAGAGAGAGACATGCTGTCTTGGACATTGATGGTTGCTTGGTTTGCCGAAAATGGAGACCATCAAAGAGCTTTGAGTACTTTCTATAGGATGTTGGACGAGGGCGTGAAACCAAATGATTCTGTTGTGATTTCCGCACTATTGGCGTGTGCGGGGATGGGAGCTTTAGATGCTGGGATTTGGATTCATGAATATGTTTTGTGTAATGGGTTTCCGATAAACAAATTGCTCGGTACTAGTTTGGTTTATATGTATTCAAAGTGCGGGAAGATTGAGTGCGCTAGTCAGGTTTTCTCTCAGATAGAAGAGAAGAATGTTCAAACTTGGAGTATCATGATATTAGGTTGGGCTAATAATGGATGTTGCCGAGAGGCCCTCCAATGTTTTGAAGAGATGAAATCTGCAGGTATGAGCTCTACATTGAACCAATGTTCTTCGTAGTGAAATTTTATTGATCTCTTCTATGTTGAAATCGGGTGCCTTTAATCTATGCTGAAACAGGGTTCTTCCATCAATCGATGGGTTTGGTCGATCGATCAAGGAAATCCAGAAAATACGCTGGACACTTTTGGGCATGTTCGAGCAATCGAACTCGATTGACCAACAGTTCACACGGTTTTGCACAATTTCGCTGATTTGTTTCTAATTCTTTACCTGGGCTATATAATCCAGGTTTGTGCGGGATTAGGGTAATTGCCAAAGAATGACAGGTTGTTTGGATGCCTGTAAAATCCTCAAGTTGTAAAGGGATTACAGGCAATCCGGTTACAGGGGCTGTTTGGATGCATGTATTTGTCTGTAAAGGCTTTACAGGCTGTAAACATATTACAGCTTTTAGCTGTAATCTGAAACCTGGAAAAAACCCATGTTTCAGATTATATTAACATCTTTACATGTAAAAAGTCACTACACATAGTGGAACACATTGGTTGATATACACTCGTGATATGTGGGGCCCACCATAATGTGTATGGTACATCCAATCCTTCCATCATTTGCTTCCCTTGATGCTCTCCAATAGCCCTAAAAACCATAGCTCGGTGATTATCAAAGGGACCACATGAGGGAAGGATGGGATGTCAACCATTAAAAATTTTCAGATTGCATTTGGGGCCCACTGTAATGGGTGGAGGGCATCCAATCCTTCTAGTGTGTGCATGCTTTAATGCTCTCCCAGGGCCCTAAAAAAATCAAGTCCTTATTTGATTTGCGCATTTTGAAAGGTTTACTGCCCAAGCTCTATGTTATGAATACCTACTTTATCCATTGTAAACACTTCACAAGCTGGCCAAACTTACAATCTGTTTACCTGTAAACAGATTAAGACTTAAAATCTAAACGGATTAGCATGTAAACCGTTTACACCTTAAACTCTTTTCAGCTGTAATGTGTTTACAACTTATAACTTTACGGGCATCCAAACGGCCCCTAAGAGTGAGGAGTTCCTAATTGCGTTCTAAAGGGTATTGACGGTTCTAAGGTTTTCTACTCTAGGGATTGCACATCTGTGAGTTGGATCTCATTTCTTGTAATTTCGTTTTCGCTTTGTGCCGAGGTTTTTTTCCACCAGGGTTTTTCCACATTAAATTGCTGTGTTCTTTGTGTTGCTTCTGCTACTTGCGTGAGTCTAATCCACTCTCCACCATGTGCCAATGTGGAGAGTCTTAGCAAGATTTGGGATGTGCACTTGGTTGGCCCACCTTCTGAACAGCCTGGATTTTGTGCACCAAATTGACACATGTTGGAAGGGAAGGGTCCAGACCCCTAGCTCTTGGGCCGTCATTGCTTTTTTTGTGCCCATACATTGTTAAGGTGATGGAATCTGCCTATTTTTGCAGGTACACATCCAGATGGGGCCGTGTTTCTGGCTGTCTTGATGGCATGCTCGCTCTCTGGCATGGTTCATCAAGGGTTGCAGGTCTTCAGCATGCTCTCAGATTACTCAATCACACCAACAGTGAAGCATTATAGGTGCATTGTGGATCTACTTGTCCGGGCAGGACATCTAGACAAAGCCCTCAAATTCATCGAAAGCATGCCGATCAAATCTGATTTTGTGATATGGAGCACACTCTTCCGTGCATGCCAAGCTCATAAGAACATTGAAATGGCGGAATTAGCATCAAACAGGCTCTTACAGCTCGAACCCAAGCATCCAGGTAGCTATGTTTTTCTCTCCAACCTGTTTGCTGAGGCCATGAGATGGAAAGACGTTGAGAAGGTGAGAAACCTAATGAAGATTAGGGGTATGGATAAGCCCCATGGGTGGAGTTTCATTGAGGTTGGAGGCCATGTGCATGGTTTTACAGCAGGCGATCGGTCCCATGCACGTACAGAAGAAATATACCAGAAGTTAGAGGAGATAACAGCATATGCGAAGGCCCAAGGGTACATCCCCGATACTGATGGGGTGCTTCATAATATTGAGGAAGAGGAGAAAGAAGATGCACTAGGAAGTCACAGCGAGAAACTGGCGCTCGCATTCGGTATGGTCAGCACTTCGAGTCCAGCTATTATTAGGAT
This sequence comes from Liriodendron chinense, assembly GCA_003013855.2. Lineage (NCBI taxonomy): Eukaryota > Viridiplantae > Streptophyta > Magnoliopsida > Magnoliales > Magnoliaceae > Liriodendron > Liriodendron chinense. The sequence goes on along the minus strand of PVNU02002636.1, from coordinate 50,615 downwards.
AGTGAAGAAGGATCTGAGTGTGTGTGGAGATTGCCATTCATTGATGAAACACACAAGCGAGATCAGTGAGAGGGAGATTGTGTTGAGGGACACAGAGCGGTTCCATCATTTCAAAGATGGGGCTTGCACATGCAGGGATTACTGGTGATCGGGATGCTTATGGGGACCCACACGTGTTGAGCTCATTATATTAGCTTGGGATTTTTTTTTTTTTTTTAACATATATTTATCCTATAGGAGAAGATTTTAATTATGAGATTGCAATGCTAAAAAAGTACTATATATAAATAAGATTAAAGGGTTAGGGTTTCAATATACAATTAGAGTAAAAGGGTTAGGGTTTCAATACACCCTAAGTATGTCTCTCTCTCTCTCTCATCCTATTTTCTCATGACGCCCATTGCGCCTGACCCCTAGTTGGACCTTTAAGCATCCCACCATATCTGTGTGGGAGCCCACCGAGATGTATTTGTTCCATCCATTTTCTAAGATCATTTTAAGGTATGACCCTAAAAATGATGAAGATCCAATGCTTAAGCGGGGCCACACCAAATAGTGAGTGGAACCTGGTGACATTATCTCTACTGACGTCACCAGGTTCTGCTCACTATTTGGTGTGGCCCACTTGAGCGTTGGAACTGCCTTGTTTTTGGGCCCATATCCTAGCATGATCTTATAAAAGGGATGGATGGTGTGGATAAACGGATACATCACAGTGGGCCCCCACACTGATATGGTAGGATGCTTAAAGGTCGACCAGTGGTTGGACGCAATCCGATTCCAGTTTCTCGTTGGCTCTCAAGATTAGCACCATATAACTGATTAATAAGTTCAACGATCAGTGGATTTCACACATGCAATTTACAACAATTAGGAGGTACTGTAGGACATTTGCATCTCTTAGGATTCGGTGAACATCCGCCAAATCCAAGGCCCACCTATCTGAGCTGCTACTGTAGGTGTGTGTGTGTGTGTCTATATATATATATATATATATATATATATATATATATATATATATATATATATATATATATATATATATATATATAGGGAAATGGAACTATGAGATCCACCTCGTGGGAACTTCCCACCGTGATGTGGGTCGAACATCTACTCCATCAGTTAGATGCACCATTCAATGGTGGGCCACAGGCTAAAAACTCAGGTCAATCCATGACTTAGGTGGGCCACACTACACACAATAGTTGGGAGGGGTTATCCGCCCATTAAAACCTTCATGATCATTGATTGGGCCCACCGATACGTGGTTCACAAATCCAGCCCACCCATTATGTGTGTTCCACTTGTACAAGGGGTCGGGCTAGTTTTTAGGAACATCCAAAACTCAAGTGGGCCCTGCCAAGTGATTTTAGATATTTTAGGCATGTCTTCAGATGGTTTTAGATGCTACGGCCCACTTGAGTTTCCTATACAGCTGATTTTTGGGGTATCCAATAACCCAATGGGGACGCATCAAATGCACGGTGTTGATGTGGGGGACACAGCTCAACCGACCTCATTAATTATATATATATATAACGGAATGTTAAGGAGGTTGTCCATATTCAAAGGAAACGAGTCAAATGATTGAAGGGTTGCAATATTTCAATCTAAGAGTTTTAATTCTTAGATATCCCTGCAGGTGAGACCCCGACGCCTAACATGTAAATGGTTTGGATCATTGAAAAGATGAGCTGGAGTTGCAAAGTATTAAGTTTCAATGTATTTAGCAAAGCTCTTAGCGTAGACCCCAAAAATCTTCTTGCAATTACTAGTATTGGTGGGGAAAGAATATCTTGGTGTTCTGCCTCCACCTAAGCAGATTTGAAACGGAACATTCAGGCCGTGTTTGGATTTTTAATGCTCAGCCTTCAATGTCTGATAACCGCGCTGAAGTAGTCAATCTATCGGCACCATAGCAGTGGCATACAACTTTGGACCTAACGGCCGGCCCCCATCACCTTTTGGAATGGGGGATCCCCGTTGGCAACAAGCACAGTAGTAGTCACGGAACTTCTGGGCCGGGAGAGGACAACCTGTTGTTCCTGCTCCTCTTTCTTTGCTTCAGGGACGGAGGTCCTATGGTAGGTAATAGCAGGCACAAGCACTTGACCGAAGGGGACCAGCACTTCTACTCCTCCACTGAGGAACCGTTCACTACACAATATTTCATTGATATTTCATTCCTTAGGAATCACACCAGAATGAAGGCTTATTTCCACTGCTTTCCACCTAAATTCGGCTATCAGGATGGACAACATGGATGTGAGGTACATATATCAGGGAGGGCCCTAAAGTTAGGGATTTACCCACGTAGGTGGATTCGAGATCCATCGAAGCCGATTTGCCCTGCCCTAAATATCATTGATACGAAAAGTTGGGATTATATATCTAGTCACCAATTTACTGTTGTAACTGAAATTTGCTTCAACTAAGTCACAATTTTATGAACCATTATAGGAGATTCCATGAATCCAAACCGGCCCTCACAATTCAATTCACTTGTCCATCTAAATGTAACCTTAAAAATTTTGCCTTAGAAAATCAACTCATCTAGAATAAGATGGGTGTGTCAATTAGGTTGTCCCACTATATTATTGCTCTGATCATTACACGTGCTTTAATAGATTTTACAGACCATATATAATGATATTGTACCATACATTGAAAACCATATCCTTATATCAATTTGCCGTCATTAGCTTGTAAAATTCCTCCATATAGAAGGCAGTTCCAAGCACACATTAATCCCCACCTCATCTTTCTCCTCTAGCAAGAGAAAGACCAGGCCTGGCTTCATTTCAACTGGGGTAATACATCTAACTGGGCCCCACCCGAAGTGGACCGTCTCCAATCCAAGCCTCCACCGAGAAGCTATCAACCGTACAAAGCACCCTTTTGTGGAGGGCCCACCGTGATGTATCTGTTTATCCATTCTGTCCATCTCTTTTCTAAGATCAATGTAAGGTGTGAACCCAAGAATGAGGCAGATCCAACACTCATGTGGACTACACCACTCTTGCATTTAACGCAACCTGCATTTAATAGTTAAGGCATTTAACGCAACCTAAGCTTACTATTTGGTGTGGGTCCACTTGACTGTTGGATCTGCCTCATTCTAGGGCTCATGCCTTAAATTGATCTTAGAAAAGGGATGGATGGAGTGGATAAACCAATACATCATGGTGGGCCTCTCCACAGATGCCCGGTCGACGCAATCCACGTCCAATAGATGCATGCCACGATCAACTCAGTGCGCCCGTACTGAGTTTTGGATCAGCCTATGTTTGAGCTCAACGGAGAACAGATTGAAAAGAACAAAATGAAGAAATCTTCCTCCTGGGGCCCATCATGCTGTAGATATTCCATCCAATCTGTTCGAGTGAAAAACCAAATATCAACCTGATCCAAAGCTTTGGTGGGCCATGAATAGTCTCATGTTTCAATGATCACTCTTTCATGTTTTGTGCTCCACGTTAGATTTAGGTCTACTTTATTTTTGAGCCGATGCCCGAAAATTATCTGATAAAATGGATGGATGGCGTGGATATGTAACATATACATCCAGGTGGGCCGCACAGCTAAGACCTGACGGAACTCGGTGAGGCCCGACCTGACTAAATCGGCGCCCGTTATGACGATTGATAAGCAGGCACACATAGGTTGTACGCGTTGAAGAAGGTATTAACTAATTAGCTTACTAAGGGCTCGGAGCCTTGCCTCATTGGTAGACTCTGTGGAATTTCAACAAAGGGTCTCAGTCTCAAAATATATCAGGGTGAAATTCCCTCTGCGGACAGCACCAGTATGTGCTAAAAATACAGACACTAAAATTCATTTTTTTGGACAGTTTAATTTGACTTTATATGCCACTTACGCATGCTATCATCCATCACACTCTACCAGAGTATCAAAAACATTTCAACTGTGGACGTTCAATCCTCACATTCTCAGCCTATTTGAGTGTTAGATCCAGTTCATTTTTTTTTTTTGTCCTAAAATAAGCTCACAAAACGGATGGACGGAATGGATTTATTAAAAACATTACTATGAGCCCCACCTAGGTTGCCAGAAACTTCTTTCACCAGGCTTTCGCAAGAGATCCGCGTCCCGCGGTTTGGCTCGACACTAGCCACCTGGCTAGTGATCGGTGATTTGTGGATCCCACCATGATGTATGTGTTTTATCCATGCCATTTGACTATTTTTAAAGATCATTTTAGGGCTTGATCTAAAAAAATGAGGAAGATATAAATCTAAGGCGGAACACACCACAGTAACTAGTAGTGATTGAATGTCCACAATTAAAAACCTCCGGGGGCCACTGTAATGTTTATTTGACATTCAACTAGTTGATTAGGTTATGCAGGCCAGGATGAATGGAAAACACAAACATCATCTTGATCAAAAACTTTTGTGGTCCCAAGAAGTTTTCAATGGTAGGCGTGCAATGAACACTGTGTGGTCCACTTGAGATATGGATCTAAGCTATTTTTGTGCTTATACCATAAAATGATCCGAAAAAAATGGATGGACGGCATGGATGAAACGTGTATATCATGCTGGGGCCTACTGAGTACAGACCACTAGCCATTGGCCCGTGGCAGGGTCACTAGCCAATCCGTTTCCCGACACGATCCAGGCAACTGCCGGAGGAATTACCGGTCCTCCGCCCGAGGATATGCTCACCATACCTGACTAATAAGTTCGAAAAATTGGTGCCTATAATTCACTGATCCGGACCGTTGATCTCTTGGCCCCCTATGCGGATGGGCTATGTTTTCAAAGCAGAAGATACTAGCAGCCATTCTGTACTCTTCTTAGCCATATATATCTGATAATCGTAAGGACAGGATCATCCTACAGGAGATATATATCAACGCCATGGTCCACCACAGTTAACTCCATGTAAATCAAAGGTCTGGATCACTGATCCTTTGGCCTAGTTATTCAAACTGAAAACCCGCGCATCCACGGCCGGAGGATTATAACGCATGTTTTTCAAAGGATGGGCAAATCTGTCATTTCTTTATACTTCACCCTACTTCGAAGGTAGTGTTGGTTGCGTTTGACATAAACCTTCAGATCTCGCCCCTAATTATGGACTACGATAATGCAATAATCAAGAATAAACAAACAATCACACGACACAAGGAGTTTTTACGTGGAAAACCCTCAAAAGAGGTAAAAACCACGGGACCTAGTCCAGATCAACAATCCACTATCTTACAACCTATCTCAAGCACTTGTATCAAACCTTCTTCACCCACTTGGAATGGATAAACAATAAGAGAATAACAGAGGAGCGATCTCACCGATCCCGAGGACGTAGAAGCGCTGAGACGATGGTTGGGCAGAAGAATCCCTCTTCAAGCAACTTTTCCCTTCTACGAGCTTCCTCTTTCTCTCTCTTCTCTTGCTCTCTTCCTCTTTTTGTCTCTTTCTCACCTTGGACATGTAAACCACATAATCGGGCACCCGGCCATGCCCAAAAAAACGTCAGCGAGAAAACACGGGAAAAATCCCAATTTCGGGCGCCTGTACCAACATGGTCGGGCGCCCCGCCAAGTCATCGGGCGCCCGGTCACAAGACCGCCGAGCGCCCGGCTGTTGTGAAAACAGTCCAGCAGCCTTGCTGCCAAATCTGATGAATTTCGGTCGCCCGGCCAGTAAATGGGCCGGGCGCCGACCTCACCCAATATCAAATTCTCTCTCCTCCATGCTGAGGAGGAAACGTCCCATCAGGTAGATAACGTCTTCTCCTTCTTCTCCTTCTTCTTCTTCTTCCTAGTCTTCTTTTCTTGAATTTTCTTTTCCCATCAATTGCATCGTTGGAAGAATCCATCGCAGACTCAAAATCAAGATTTCAATATACATAGATTTTTTTTTTATATATATATATAATTGTAAGAATAATGGAGGAAATATCCATCTCCATTATCCATACAATCCGTTGATTTTGATTTGACTCAGTTCTTGAATGGAAGTCGAGTTCATGGTGTAAGAGATTGAATTTCGATTTCTTGTTTATTTACTGTAGAATGGTCAATTTTCTTGGTTCTATTTGATTTTTTCTTTTTTTTATTGGAATTTTCATATGATTGGATGGCGGATTGCAATGAATAGCTATAACTGAAAGAATAAATTATGGACTTGAAAAAATGAATTCGATGATTTTCTATTTTAGTGGAAATTTTCTTGCATTTTTCTCATTCAAACCCGTTAGAAAGCAACCGAAGGAGTAATTATTAAAATTGAAAATGGGATCGAAATATTCAATGATTTTTTTTTTCTTAATGGAAATTTTCTTGCATTTTCTTCCTTTGAATGCATTTCTTGATATTCAGATTTTTCATAGAATTTTTAAGAATTCCACAAAAGGGGGGAAAAAAAAGCAAAATTCTCAGGAATGTTATTCAGTTGAAGTGCATTTTCCTTCTTCTACAGTTCCTTCTCAATGAATTTCTTGTTTTTAGTTGAGGTTTTCTTACTTTTTCTTTTAATTTCAGGGTAGATTGGTTTCTTGATTGTTGGACCCTTAATGAAATCATAGGAGCAATGATAAAATTTCAAAGAATATGGGAAAATTAAATGATGAAATTCAATAAATCTTTTAGGTAGTGTCATTCCAGCGTAGTTTGGTTTCTTGATCTTTGGATTCTTAATAGAATCATAGGAGCAATCATAAAATTTCAAAGAATATGGGAAATTAATTGATAAAATTCAATAAATCTTTTAGGAAGTATGTTTTGTGTGTGTGTGTGTGTGTGTGGATGGCAAGAGAAGGGGATGCTAACCCACCCCACCCTTTTTTCTTCCCCTTGTTTTTCTTTAACAAACGAGTGCAAAAACCACAAATTTTAATTTAAGATTGTAAGTATGCGGAAACCATTGATTTTATGTTGTATGCATCAACAAATCAAATAAGACATGGAAATGGGAGTCGATCTTTCAGGGAGTTGATCACTTATTTTATTTTACATGCGTGGTCTGAATTATTTGTGTTATCTGTGTTATGCCCATGAATTTTGCACTTTTATTCTATTGATGGAAGATGCTCATTTTTGGAAGAAATATTCAATTGTATATCCTTACACAGCACACATGCTTCCACATAAGAGGAGCTTTAGCGACATGGAGAATCAATCACACACCCCTCAATCTGAGGGAAATGCAAAGTCTGGAGGAAAGGCGTGGCAACATTCAGATAAAGGCAGACACCCTGGTTTTGGAGTAGGCTTTATTCATAAATTTTCGGCAGTTGGTTTGACAGATGATAATCATTTTCCCACTTCGGTTCAGCTGAATTTGATTACTAGTGAGACCAATGAACATGGAAAGAAGAAAGAAACACGGGCTTTAGTGTGTGACCATCCATCAAGAGGTTTCTACTTGGAAGCTTTGGAGACATTTCTTCATTTTTGGTTGATTCTTATAGAGAAAAATTCAGTTAGAGGGTAAGTATTGTCCTGGTTTTACAGGTGTAAATGAAACATCCCCAAACTCCACAAAGAGCCCATGGCTGTCTATAGCAGAGAAAATACGGCTGGACCTACACGCTTCTTTTCAAAATGTGGTGAATGAGGTGCAATCCCTGAGTTCTAATAAAAATAAAATAAAGCCTTCATTTGTTGCTCGAATCGGTAAAGTTCACTTTCATGGGTAAGAATAGGACTTTCTTTGCATCTAATTTTCATGGTTATAGACTTTTCTGGTTACGACCTTGTAGATTGATTTTCATGGTCAGATATAAATGTCATAATTTCGCAATAGAACTTACAGGGGTTGATCATCAGGATGTCCCCTTTGGTTAGAAGTTTGTTTCAGTGGTGGTAAACATTTTTTTTTTTCTGCTTCCCATATCCTAGACCTGACAAGGACAACCATTTGGTCTGCTTTCACCATTTCCAGTTGTTTTTCTGATCAACTGATTTAATCTATTTTCCGTAGGTCCATGAGTCTTTCCTTCGAAAGGTTGTATTTTCAGCTGCATACATTGTTTAAATGAGACATTTATTTTATTTTTATTTTTTATTTAATGTACTGGTTACTACTATGATCCTGCTCATTAGAGGTCCAGTATGCTTGAATTATCCTAGCTCTGTCATAAATCACTTGGGAATTTCGATTTTGGGATTCAAACCTCTCTCTCTCTCTCTCTCTCTCTCTCTCTCTCATTTGAAAAATTGGACACTTAGGGGCCGTTTGGATTCAACAAAAGTTGTGTCATGACAGGCCATCCATGGACATGCTGTCAGGACTAGTTCATGGACAATGCTGCTGCAACTCGTGAATGATTGTCTCGTTCCTTGCTTATAAAACACTCTGAAACAGGAATGTGGAAGGATGGATTCTGACACGTAGGGAGCTTACTATGGATGGTGGCACATTGACACATGTAAACATTGATCCATGTGCCACTTTTTTGGGTTCTTGAAGAATGATGGTGGCATGTGTGCACATGTGGGGTGCTTGAAATTAGATGGTCCAGTGGCACGTTTAGAAGATGTGCTTCATGTACCCAAATGACAATGTTCCTCTTGTGCACCGATCTAGAGACAAGTAGTTCAACCTTTTAAGTAAAGACACCAGTCCTTGCTTTAATGGTCATATATGTAGGTTGCTTGTCCTCAGTTTCCTTGGTTCATGAATAAAGCGGGTCGACAAACTATGGATAAGTATTTTTCCATTGACTGCTTGTAAATGACACAACGTTGCTTGAATCCAAACAACCTGTTGGATTCAAACCTCTCTTTGGGAATTTGAATACTTTTGGATTCAAATCTCTCTCTCTCTCCCTCCACACAACCCCCCCCCCCCCCCCCCCCCCCCCCTTCTTTTTTCTTTTTTTTCATGCAGCAATACAAGTATGTGAACATACAGGTAAATTGTCTTTTAACTGTACAAATTTCCTACTTATGTGGTTAAGGCTGGTCCAAATTGGTTAATACTTAATAGATGCATTTTTCCTTATGGAACTCAAAATTCATCATCAAAGGTAAATTGCATAAGGATAGTGTGACAAAGGGCTGCAAGAACCTAACCACGAACATTTAAGCAGCATGACCTGGAGAATTAACAAAATGATCCATTCATTAATTACTAGAAATGTAAATGGGAGTATCACAAAAGAGTAGTTTATAGTCCTTGATGCTTGAATGGACTTGTAAAAAGAGAACCAAAGAATAGATAAATAAAAGAAAAAAGATTTGAGTTCTGATGGAGCAAGAAAAATGAACAAGAACAGAAGGTTTAAGGATGCTGATGCATATAGAAGCCATGGTAGCTGTCAATATCTTTGCACCATAGCTTAGAGGTCCCAAGTGTTTCCATGCTTGAAATGCTGCAATATTACATTGTGATATTGAGGGTCTCTTTATTGCAGAACCTTAAGCATCTGTAATTGAAAATTGAACGATAGTCAAATATCTTTTGCATTTCTAATGTAAGCCTACATCCTTGTGATGCCAAAGGTGTGATGTTAGCTTGAACACCATTCTGAATGAAGTATTAGGTGTTGAGAAGAAAAAGAAGAAGACATTTTATACAAATGTTCATAAGGAATACATGGAAGCTGTTGAAGATCAGGTTGTCCCAAGGACTGGATTTGGTAATGAACCAGGGATAGAGCATTACAATGTGACAGTATTATTTTAGCCTTTGCGTTTACTTAGTCTTTGTTACCAGTTGCCATTGAATAGAGGAAGTTGTAATTCTCTTTTCTTTTTTCCTTTTTTTGGTTATTTAATGTAGGTGCTTGACAAACATGGAAAGAAACTTAAATGCAAATATTCTGCAACAAAAGATGGTAGAAAACTTGAGCTTCGTCAGGCAAGTATTACGCTTCCATCTAATTAATATTTGTAGCTAGATACTACTAGTAAAATGCATGCATTGCACTTGGGAAATAATTCGAAGTATGTAAATGAACAATAAAAATCACGGATCGCTCCATGATTTAGATGGTCAGGGTTAATCTGTGTATGATGATTGCTCGCTGGGGGACCAAAATGTGTCCAGAAATGGATCGTTCCACACATGAGTGTACCCATGTTCCCACCATTGGATGGCACACATGTCAAAGATCCAGCTCATTCATCAGGTAGTGTACACTTTGCACATGCCCTGGACCAAAGAATGATATTGGTCTTCTAATCGAGGAAAATTATGCTTGTATGAGAAAAATCCTAGTACACTGACATATACTCAGGCCAAAGATCATAGAGCTCCTTTGTGATAAATGGTTTGGAATCTTAGAATCTGACTTTTGTGAGGGTTTTACCATTCTCAACCTGAAGGATTGTGTAGGTGATTCACAAGTCCTTAGTTCTCAACTGGGAACCTTGGTTGGGAGGTTGGGAAATCCAGACCATTGATCCTGGATTTGAGAAAGAATTTGAGAAAGAAGAAAAAGCATTATGGGACCAGACATCCAACCATTGTTTATAATATGTGGAGATGTTTAATTACAAATATGCACTTAGTTCTTCAAGAGAGAAAAGAGTGCAAAACAGAAAAAACAGAACTAACTTAAAGGAGAAATAACCCGAGTACCAAAGGCTCACAGCCCAGTAGGATTCCCACACGATTGTGTAATTAGTAAATGTAGGGTCGTCTGCAGTTAGCATGAAACAGAACTAGAAGAAACGTATCTCTTACATAAAGAGGAATCAGATACAAATTTCTAGATTTTTAAGATTGATATTCAGTCTTTCATATGTTACAGGTTGAATCAGTCACAACACAGTATTTCATCGCAGATACATTATGCCTCAAAAAGGATTTTGACGTGAGGCTTATACTGTTTACCAGGGTGACTTTTAAAGCACTGCCTGTGAGTTGTTTTTGTAGCTGTGTATAGAATTGATTGAAACAATGATCGTATTTTAATTACTTTCTGAAGACCAACCATATGCATTTCTCTTTCTCAGCAGGACAAGTATCAAGCTCTAAAAATGCTAATAGAATCTGCAAACATAGATCCAAATGCTAAGAGGGCGCTGAGCTGGCCTCCAGGAAATGATTATACTGGAGATGGGTTCTCGGTTGGTACAGTTTGGCACGACAGACTTAAGGTTTTCAAAGGTCCAACAATGATGTTGAAGTTTAGAGATGTAGACCACTACAATTTCAAGAGCCGTGAAGCGAAAATTATTAAGGAAGTTGTGTGAAGATGACTGAAAAGTAAGGCAGTAGATAGAATGTTCGAGGAGCATCTGAAATTGGTGTGGGAGCAGCTTTTAAACCGTGATATCTCATCTACATGAATCCAAATACTTGCAAGTCTGGCCATATATCTTCTCTTTCTCTGTGCATAATACGGTGCCGATACGATACAGAACATTGCTTGTATCCTCACAACTGAAATTCTTTCAACTGTGTTTACTCTTCCATCTTGCCACATTAATCTGAAACATTTCAACTGTGTTTACTCTTATTTTGTGTTACTTGACAAGGCAATGTTTTGGAATGATATAGGAATGCATGCTTGCGTGTTTGTATTCCTTTGCGAGGCATCCTCTAAGTTTCCAGTATCAACATGCAGGGTCCATGGCTCAGTGATCCAGACCGTTTTTCTGTTGGTTCCCCACCACGGATGGACCGTACCTGATCAATATGCTGGGCCTAATCCTGACCTGACCATAAATTGGGCTGCACATTTACAATGGGATTAAAAAGTTCTAAATGGACTCTAATTTTAGGGCCAAATCTAGCCCATGGGCCCAACATTCCAGCCAAGTCTGAAAAGCCAGCCCCACCCTGACCATGAGTTGGGCTTGAACCCGAGAACTCAATGTTCGGCTCACTTGGGTGAGTTGGAGCCCACAAACTCAATGAGTGACCAAAGTGCAGAAGGGGGGACCATAGTTCTACAACTCAGTTGCTTGACTAGAGACTCTGTGACCCAACTCAAGCAAACTTTGAGCCAGAGTCACTAGGAAACTTGGACCTAGTCAGGAAAGCTCCTTGAGTCAGCCTAATCGGCCAGCTGACTCAATGCAATCATGAGAGTTACTGTGGACACGGTTCCGCAGCATGATTGGCAGGCATGCGCACTTGAAATGCATCTGGCATGTTGTGACTTGATTTATGATGGGTATGGCATGGACTCAAAACCATGCATTTGATCAACTTGGAGTAGCCACTAGCCAATAGAAACTTAAAATCAATGCTCGATTAGACCTGTAGAATTGTCTTAGATTGGAGAATTAAAGACTATTCATCCATTTTTCGTATCATTTCTGGATACAGGTCCAAAACTGAGGCAGATCCAAGGTATAGGTGGACCACAAACTGGGGATTAAACGGTTACAGTTGAAAACTTATTGAGGTAACAGAAGTTATGGATTGAACTGATATTTGTGTTTTCCCTTTATCCAGATCTATGTAACTTAGTACTTTACGAATAGGTTGGATTATAAATAAACATCATGATGGCCCCAAGAAAATTTCAACGGCAAGCATCACTATAACTATTGCTTCCTGTGGTGTGGTCCACTTATGCCTTTTTGTTGTGGTCCACTTATGCTTTGGATGTGACTAAATTTTGGTACCATGCCATAAAATGCAATGTAGAAATGGATGGACGGTGTGGATAAAACCCATACATAAAGGTGACCACTCAGAGGTCCTGCCCGTCCAACTTTTGATATGCTTCAATTTTGGTCTCATATCTTAAAATTATTTAGAAAAAAGAATGGACAGTGCCCGTCCAACTTTTGATATGGCCCATGTAAATTGAAATCTTCCAGACCTGGAATTCACCAGGTAAGCTCACGTATTCGCCAGACCTGGAAGTTTTTAATGGTGGTCGTTCACTGATCACTCTTTCATGTGGTGTGTTCCACCTAAAATTTGGATCTCGTTCATTTTTTGGGCCATGCCCTAAAATTACCTGAAAAAATGTATAGACGGCCTGGATATACAACAAATACATCTATGTGGGCCCCGCGGTGAAGACCCAACGTAACTCGGTCAGGTCCCTGAATCCGCGTCCGTTATTTGATAATCTGGGGAGTATGAATATTGATACGCAGGTTGTACACGTGGAAGAAGGTATTAACTACTTAAACGGACTAAATTATGATATATGCTATTTCAAAATAATGATACCAGAATCAAATTGTTTAAACAATCCTAACCTCTGATGGTTGGAAAAAGAATGCTGAAAACTTCATTTTTAACCGTCCAATAAACATCCACCAATCAGATGGCAGATAATCAAACAAGCCTTTTTTTTTTTTTGTGGCTAAAATACATATAAGGTAGGATTCATTTTTTTTCACAGTTCGATTTGACTTTATATGCCACTTATGCAAATTTTAAGTAATTTCTTTGTGCCTGCGTATCATCCATCACACTCTGCCAGAGTATCAAAGCTCTACTGGCAACTGCAGGAGGAATTACCAGTCCTCCGCCCGAGGATATTATACAACCTGGCTATTAAGTTTGGACAACTGATGCCTATGATGCATTAATCCGGACCGTTGATTTCTTGGTCCCGTCTGTGGATGTGCTATGTTTTCAGATCAGAAGATTCAATCAGCCGTACTCTTGCTTTGAATGCATTTCAAAGGAAGGACAGGATAATCCTACAGGGGATATATCTGGGCCATGGACTACCACAGTTAATTCCATGTAAATCAAAGGTCTGGATCACTGATCCCTGGGCCCACTTATACAAACTGAAAACCCGCGTACTAACCCTTTTTTTCCAAAGGATGGGCCAATATGTCATTTACTCCATCCTTTGAAAGCTACAAAAGCCCGGGAAGCCACTCTGCAGCAGAGTCTCTCTCTCTCTCTCTCTCTCTCTCTCTCATTTGGAGCCGGTGCGGATTTTCACAGCCTTCACCCTCCTTCGAAGGTAGATCACAGGACTTCTTGATTTTCTTTTCTTCTTCTTCTTCTTCTTCTTCTTCTTTTCTAGAATTTTCTTTTACCATCAATTGCATTGTTGGAAGAATCAAAGGCAGAATCAAAATCAAGATTTCGATATACAAAGAAATTTTCGTAGAATTGAAAGAATAATGAAGGAAATCTTCATACAATTCAGTGAATTTCTCCTTCTTTTTTGTTTCTATTTGAGTTGATTCTTGAATGGAAGTTGAGTTCATGATGTGGGAGATCGAATTTCGATTTCTCATTTATTTCCTGTAGAATTGTCAATTTTCTCGATTTTATTTGATTTTTCTTGATTCCTTTTTTTTTTTTTTTGAAATTTTCACATGATTGGAGGACGGATTGCAATGAATAGCTATAAATTCTCTATTTTAGTGGAAATTCTCTTGCATTATCCTCATTCAAACACGTTACAGAAGAACCGAATGAGTAATTATTAAAATTGGAAATGGGATCGCGATATTCAATGATTTTCTTTCTTAGTGGAATTTTTCTTGCATTTTCTTCCTTTGAATGCATTTCTTGATATTTGGATTTTTTCATAGAATTTTTAAGAATCCCACAAAAGGTGGAAAAGGGAAGTAAAATTCTAGGGAATGTTATTCAGTTGGAAGTGCATTTTCCTTCATGTACAGTTCTTTCTCAATGAATTTCTTGTTTTTAGTTGAGGTTTTCTTACTTTTTCTTTTAATTTCAGGGTAGATTGGTTTCTTAATTTTTGGACCCTTAATAGAATCATAGGAGCAATGATAAAATTTTAAAGAATGTGGGAAAATTAAATAATGAAATTCAATAAATCGTTTCCGTAGTGTAATTCCAGTGTAGTTTGGTTTTCAATAAATCTTTTAGGTAGAGTAATTCCAGGGTGGTTTGGTTTCTTGATTTTTGGACTCTTAATAGAATCATAGGAGCAATCAGAAAATTTCAAAGAATATGGGAAACTTAATTTGACGAAATTCAATAAATCTTTTTATTGAATTAAGACAGGGGATTCTGATCCACCCCACCTTTTTTCTTCCTTTTGTTTTTCTTTTCAGAAGTTCAAATTAACAAATGAGTGCAGAAAGCATTGATTTTATATTGTAATTATCGACAAATCAAATAAGACCTGGAAATGGGATCTTACTCTAAGTCGATCTTTAAGTTGCTGAATTATTTCTGTGTTATCTGTTTTAAGCCCATGAATTTTGTGATTTTTATCTTCATCTCTTTTATTGATGGAAGATGCTTATTTTTGGAGGAAATATTATATTGTGTTTCCTTGGCATCAGGTACATCCTTCCACAGCACGCATTCCTCCACATAAGAGGAGCATAAGGGACATGGAGAATCAATCACTCACTCCTCAATCTGAGGGAAAAGCAAAGTCTCGGGGATACTCTGTTGATTCAGAAGACCTTATTTCTATACTTTCGGCAGTTGGTTTGACAGATGATGATAAGTTTCCCACTTCGGTTCAGATGGAAAGGGTTCCTCGTGATATCTTTGAACCTGGAAAGAAAAAAACAACACGGATTTTAGTGTGTGACCATCCATCAAGAGGTTTCTACTTGGAAACTTTGGAGACATTTCTTCATTTTTGGTTGATTCTTATAGAGAAAAATACAGTTAGAGGGTAATTATTGTCTTGGTTTTACAGATGTAAATGAAACATCCCTGAACTCCACAAAGAGCCCATGGCTGTCTATAGCAGAGAATATACAGGAGGACCTACATACTTCTTTTCAAAAAGTGGTTAATAAGATGCAATACCAATACCAGAGTTCTGGAGAAATAAGGCCTTCATTTGTAGCTCGAATCGGCAAAGTATTCTTTCATGGGTAAGAATAGGACTTTCTTTGTGTCTGATTTTTCTTGTTATATCATTGTAGAGTGATTTTCATGGTCAGATATAAATGCCATAAGTGGGCAATAGAAGAACTTAAAAGGGGTTGACCATGAGGATGTCCCCTTTGGTTAGAAGCTTGTTTGTTTCTGTGGTGGTAAACTTTTTGCTTTCTGCTTCCCATATCCCAGACCTGATGAGGACAGCCATTTGTTCTGCTTTCACTATTTCCAGTTGTTTTTTTATGATCAACTGATTTAACCTATTTTCTGAAGATCTATGAGTCTTTGCTTGGAAAGGGTGTATTTTCAGCTGCATACAATGTTTACATGAGAGTTTTTTTTTCCCCCATTTAACTATACGATCCTGCTTGATAGAGGTCCAGTATGCCTGAAATTTCCTAGCTCTGTCATAAATCAATTGGGAATTTGGACACTGGGATTCAAACCTCTCTCTCTCTCTCTCTCTCTCTCTCTCTCTCTCTCTCTCTCTCTCTCTCTCTCTCTCTCTCTCTCTCTCTCTCTCTCTCTCTCTCTCTCTCTCTCTCTCTCTCTCTCATTTGGGAAATTGGACACTTGGGGGCCATTTGGATTCAAGAAAGGTTGTGTCATGACAGGCCATAGTTGTTATATTACATTGTGATTTCGAGAGACTCTTTATTGCAGAACCTTATTTGGTGAACATTTTGAAAAAAAAAAAAAAAAAAGCATCTGTAACTAAAAATGGATTGACAGTAAAATCTCTTTTGCATTTCTAATGTAAGCCTACATCTTTGTGATTCTGAAGGCGCATTGTTACCAAGAACACCATTCTCGGAAAACTATTAGGTGATAAGAGTAATGCTATTGATAACATGAGGAATACATTTCATACAAATGTTACCAAGGAATACATGGAAGCTGTTGAAGGTCTGGTTGTCCAGAGGACTGAATTTGGTTTTGAATCAAAGAAAGAGCATTACTATGTGAAGGTATTATTTTAGCACCTCTGGTTACTAACTCTTTTTTACCAGTTTCCATTGAATAGAGAAGTTGTAATGCTCGAAGTTTTTTTTTTTTTTTTTTTTTTTTTTTTTTTTTTTTTTTTTTTTGTAGGTGCTTGGCAAACAAGGAGAGACTCTTTCATGCAAATGTTCGGCAACAAAAGATGGTGGAAAACTTGAGATTCATAAGGCAAGTATTACACCTCCCTCTAATTAATATTTGCAACTAGATACTATTAGTAAAATGCATGTACATTGCACTTGGGAAATAATTCAAAGTATGCAAAAGAACAATAAAAATCACAGATCACTCCATGATTTAGATGGTCAGGGTTAATTTGTGTATGATGATTGCTCGTTGGGGACCAAAAAGTGTCCAGAAATGGATCCGTCCACACACGAGTGAACCCTTGTTCTATCCATTGGATGGCACACATGTCAAAGATCCAGCTCCTTCATCAGGTAGTGTACATTTTGCACATACCCTAGACCAAAAAAAAATTTGATATTGGCCCACTAATCAAGGAAAACTATGCTTGTATGAGAAAATTCCTAGTACACTACACATATATTCAAGCCAAAGATCATCTAGCTCCTTTGTGATAAATGGGTTTGAATCATAGAATCTGACTTTTGTGAGGGTTTTACCATGTCTCAACCCGAAGGATTGTGTATGGGATCCGTAAGTACTTAGTTCTCAACTAGGGACCTTGGTTGGGAGGTTAGGAAATACAGACTATTGATCCAATGGGCCCTGCTGAAATGCAGGTAGGATTCCCACACGATTGTGTAATTAGTAAATGTAGGGCCATCTGCAATTAGCATGAAATAGAATTCCTAGGTGAAACAAATCTCTTACATAAAGAGAATCAGATATAAATTTCTAGATTCCTAGATTGATATGCAGTCCATCACATGTTACAGGTTGAATTGATCACAAAGCGGCATTTCATCGCGGATACATCATGCCTCGCTAAGGATTTCGATCTGAGGTTGATGCTGTTTACCAGGGAGACTTCTAAACTTGTGAGTTATCTGCAGCTGTGTGTAGAACTTGAAACAATTATTGTATTTTAATTACTTTCTGAAGACAAACCATATGCATTTTTCTTTCTCAGGATGACAAGGATCAACCTGTAAAAATGCTAATAGAATCTGCAAACATAGATCCAAATGCTAAGGGGGGGCTGAGCTGGCCTCCAGGAAAGGATTGTATTGGAGACAGGTTCTCGGTTGGTGCAGTTTGGCACGACAGATTTAAGGTTTTCAAAGGTCCAACAATGACATTGAAGTTGAGAGATGCAGACCGCAACGATTTCAAGAATCCTAAAAAATCGGGAGTTACCAAGGAAGTAGTTGTGAAGATGACTGAAATAACCAAGCAGCTGAGGGTGAGGGATTTATTTATTTATTTATTTTAACCATACTGCACTTATCTGGAATTCTTACTGAAATCACTCCAAGCTAATAAATCTCAAATTACAGAAATCTTTCATTGCCTGGATCCCATTTCTTATGCTCTCTATGTCAGAAGCGAGTGTAATTATGCAAATATAGCTCACTTAAGGCCTGTTTGGGTGCCACTTAACAAAATGAGTTCATCTCATTTTAATTAATCATGAATATGTATTAGAGATCTCTACAATTAACTAAAATGAGATGAACTCATTTTTTAAGCAGCACACAAACAGGCACTTTGTTTTCCTTCCTGCTTATTTGGTCACTCTGAGTGGTTTTCTTCCATGTCTTGGAACTTGGTTTTGGAATGGCGAAGATGGCCGTCAGCTAATTAGGCAGCCAGTGCAGGAGTGGACAGTTCACTCACAACGTAGACATGTGTCCCATCTGATGAGTAGCCCTTCCTGATCTTTTGTACCAGGTCATCTTATGCACTGCTCAAATGTCCAACAAACCATAATTCTAATACTCAATTCTAATACTCACTGACTCAGACAAGTTTCAAGTTGTCTCTGGGAAACACAGTACTAGCCTAACTTGGCCTGGACATGACTCGTGGTGACTCAAACTGAGTCCCTCATGCCTGGGCTGCCGGATTTTATATTGAAAATAAATATGTTAGCAGTGAGATTCAAACCTTTTGTTGCTTTGAGTAACCTTTTATATTACTTGTATATATAGATGCAACTATTTTAAATATCTATTAACATTCCTAATATTTTCAATTTATAATAATTAAATATTTATATCGAGTTTGCTTTGAGTCAACCCTTCCCAGCTAACCATTTGATTCAGTCTAGTTTTCATGACTCAAACCTCTCCCACAACATGAGTGGTTTTGTAACAGTTGCTGCTGGGTTTTCAGGATAGGAAGGTGCCGGAAAGTGAGGCAGTCGATAGGATGTTCCAGGAGGCGTTGAAATTTCTGTGGGAGAAGCTTTTAAACGACGATCGTCCATCTACCTGAATCCAAATGCTTGTTGTAAGTCTTGCCATATATCTTCTCTCTCTTTGTGCATAATACGATACAGAACATTGCTTGTATCCTCACAACAGAAATTCTTTGAACTGTGTTTACTCTTCAATCTTACCTCATTAATCAGAAACATTTAATAAATAAATAAATAAATAATCTGTCATTTTTTTCACTTCTTTTTGTGTTAATTGACAAGGCAATGTTTTGGAATGCTATAGGAATGCATGCATGTGTAGGTACTTGAGTCTTGTAATATTTCAACTGTAGACGCTCAATCCTCACGTTTTCGGACCACTTGAGTCTTGGATGCGGCTCATTTTTTGTCCCATGTCCTAAAATGAGTTCAAAAAATGGATGGACGGGGTGGATTCCTCACAAACATCACGGTGGGCTCCACCTAGGTTCCCATTGCAGGAACTTCCTTTTCCATTTCAAAAGAAAAGATCACATCCATCACCTGCACGTGAGCATTCACATACACATACAACCCTCTCTTTGCAAATGCTTCACATGTATGGGAAATCACCAACGTTCATAAAAGGGGGGCCACACTGTGATGAGCACCTGGTGTGAAAATCAGGCCAATCCTCTATGATTGTTTGTACAACCCCCAAATCGGATTGGTTGAACTTGCCTAACCTCTGATGAATGGACATTCGTTTGTTGAAATTGGACCATTCACTGGGCTTCAGATCAGCCATCCATTGGACAACCATCAATCTAACTTTGATTAATTGATCCATCTAAATAAGCCATGTTTGGACAGTTTAATTTATATGTGTTACAACTCCCAAGACCCAAATGCATGGTGTATCATAGACTGCCAGGCTATATGGGGCTGTCAATGGGCTTGGCTGCAGCCTGTCGAAACCTGGCCCATGTAGTAAAACCTTGACCCAATCCCTGCCTCGGGCCCCTAACAGGCTAAGGCACCTGACCGGACATGCTGGGTCTAAGCCCGATCTGAACAAAAACCCACCTGTGCTAGATCCAGGTCCCCATGCATGTATCATAGACCAAAAACTGGGCCTATCGTAAAAGATACGGCTTTATACGAAACTGTGATTGAAAGTACCTAAACCAGCTACTCCAGCTCTACATTTAGTGCCAAATCTAGCCCATGGGCTCAACATTCCAGCCCTAGCCTGAAAAGAGCCACCATGAGTTGGGTGGGTTTGAGCCCAACAACTCAAATGAGCGACCAAAGGCAGGGGGAACTATTGCTCTACAACTCGATTGCTTGACTAGAAACTCTATGATGCAAATCAAGCAAACTTCGAGCCCGAGTCACAGGTCAACTCAAGACCTAGTTGGGAAGGCTCATTGCGTCAGCTTACTCGATGTAATTAGTGGTGTCCGAGTCACTAAAGAAACCAGTCATATGAGAGGTGGCGTTGGGCCAGGCTACTAC
Source organism: Liriodendron chinense (assembly GCA_003013855.2). NCBI lineage: Eukaryota > Viridiplantae > Streptophyta > Magnoliopsida > Magnoliales > Magnoliaceae > Liriodendron > Liriodendron chinense. The sequence continues at coordinate 30,059 of PVNU02002636.1, read as the reverse complement.
TAAAGAAACCAATCACTAAAGAAACTAGCTGATTCATAGTACTGCTCAACTCGGCCGAATTTTGCATTGACTTGCCCGAGTCCAGTCTTGTGAAATCTGAAGAGGCAAGAGAAACGTTCTTTAATTAGGTCGGCGAGTTTATTTCATTGTTTGTCTTACTAATCTGTGCTGTGTCAGCCTAGAGTCAACGAAAGCGGCCAAAAGTAACATCCATCCATGTCTCACAATCCTATCCAATTGGTGCAACTTTTGACCATAAAAAATTGGATGCCTCTTAATTCTCTTTCCAAACCGATTTTCAAATATGGCAATTCATCATCCACCGTACAATTGGTTTGCATGCATACTGATCGGATGATATCAACCGTTTGGTGTCACCCGCTGAATCTGGATTGATAACTATTATAATTTCAGCCACCTATTTGATGACTGCCGATTGGACAGCTAGGATTGCCCTGCTAATATTTTTCAGGATACGATCCATCCATGATGGGGCATGTGATCTGGATGGTCAGGATTGGCTTGCATGTAGGCTATTTGTGCAGTGGATCAGTTGCCACAAATTAATGAGCTGGGCAGACTAACACGTTTTATTCTAGTCAATTTGGTTACTGTCATTTCATTTTCCCACGTGATGTGGAGAGGCTAGGGATACTTGCAGCTATGCTGCGCATACGCACACGCATGATTACCAACACTTGTGAAATTTCATCCATTCATCAGGTGGGCCATATCCACACACCGTGCAGAAAAAAGGAAACTGCGGAAAGTGTAGTCAATGGTCCACACATTCAAAGTACATGTGTGGCCCACCTGATGAGCAGATTGGCCGAATTCTTAAGATGAACGGATGTGATCTCCTACACATGCGCCACTTGATGAACGGATGTGATCTCCCTACACATGGGCCACGTTGCCGGTGCGCATCCAAATGCACAGCTGCAAATGGCACTTTTTTCGTGTGAAGTGGGACAGACGATAGAGATTGATTGATAGATTACGTGCCCAAGGGGAGTGAATTAAGTGCAGCCTGGCCTCGTCCAAGACGGTGCGGCCCTTAGTGTGGGGCCCACCTTGATGTATGTATTCTATATCCACACCGTCCATCCGTATTTCCAGATCATTTTAGGGCATGAACCCAAAAATGAAGAAGATTCAAGTCCCAGGTGGACCATACTATAAGAAAAGGTGACGATTGAACGTCCTACCATTAAAAACTTTCTAGGCCCACAGTAATGTTTTCCTAATATCTATTTTCCAATCTAATCTGTTCATAACGTCACGTAAACCTAGATCAAGTGAAAAAACAAATATCAACTTGATCAAAAACTTGTATAGGCCCATTAATGGTCAATAACCACTGTTTTCTATGTTATGGTCCATACAATAATTGGATCTGCTTTATTTTCCTGGACCATGACCTATAATCATCTGGAAAAACTGATGGACTGTGTTGATGTATAATAAATACATCAAGGTGAGCCTCACGGTAGAGGTCGCACCGTCTTGGGTGAAGCCGGGCCGCACGTCATCCTTTCCCCATCGCAAAGATGCTTGGTAGTTTGTCCTACACGCAATAGGAACCTTCCAATGGAAAAGGATGGGAAAGTGATAGAGATGAATCTGCAACCGCACAAATAACTATTCCGAAGGAGGAGAGAATACTACAAACGGTTAGAGATGTGTCTACATCATGGCCCACTTTTTTAGCATTGCTTTCCTGTGCATTGTATGTGAATTTTGTGTTCATTTTTCATGAATTTTTCAGCCCCAGTCATTAGGTGGGCCACACCTATAGGTTGATTCAGAGATGTCCATTGATTTCGATGGTGTAGCGGTCCTACTGATGAGTGCAGGAAATCTTCACGGCGTGGGCCTCCTTTTGTGCGGCTCAGATGTTACGCACGAGTGACACGTCAGCAGTAAAATGCATGTGAAAGTTTAGCTGGTGTTTCCACCGAGAGCGGATTAGGTGAGACCCTGGGCTCACCTAAGACGGTGCGGCCCTTACTGTGGGTTACCGTGGGGTCCACCTTGATTTATGTATTATTTATCCACGCCGTCCATCCATTTTTAGAGATCATTTTAGGGGATTATACCAAAAATGAAGAAGATCCAATCATCAGGTGGACCACAACGTAGGAAAAAGTGGTGATTGACCATTAATGGGCCACAGAAGTTTTGTATGAAGCTGATATTTGTATCAACAGATTTGATGGTAAATAAACACTACGGCAGCATGAAGGTGCGTCCTAAGAATTTTTTAATGGTAGGATGGTCAATCACCACTGTTTCTTATGGTATGGTCCACCTGATGATTTTATGTGCTTCATTTTTGGGATAATTCCCTTAGATGATCTGTAAATACGGATGGACGGAGTGGATATATAATACATACATCAAGGTGGGCCCCACTGTAAGGGCCGCACCATCTTAGGTTAGCCCGGGGGCCGGGGTCTCACCTAATCCGCTCTCGTTTCCACCCAAGAGAATACATCCCGCCGACGTCGGGACTTTTAGCCTCTGTATCTTATAATCTTTCAATGATCCAAACCGTTTATACGAAGATTCTCACTTTGTACGATGGAAAATAAGAAAACGAAAGCTCTCAATTGGATATTTTTATCATTCAACAATTTGTCATTTTTCTTTGAATATGGACGGTCACCATGAAATCAAAGGTTTTATTTATTCAATTTAATATTTTTTTCCCGAGAATCCCGCAATCGAGGGTAGTCTCTTCAAATAAACGGTTCAGATAGTTGAAGAAATCTCAAATCCGAAGGCTAGAGTCCTGACGTTTCTTATTCCAATAAGTCGCGTTGTATTCGAGCAAACGTCTCCACGAAGGCCGCCGACTTACCATACCCACATTTAGGAGTGTGGAGCCCACTCATCCATGGAAGTCACAGGTGCCAATATTTAATATATGTGCTTAATCATATCTCTCTAGCAGGTGGGCTATACCTGTTTAAATCTTTTGGCCTAAATTCAAGGCATTTCACTGCTTTGGTGAGCCACAACATACAAAAAAATGGACGGTCAGAAAATAATTTTGGTCATCAGTTTTTTATTTTATATTGTGGTCTATATGAAATGCTAAACAGACTGATGGTTTGATTTGGAAAATCTAAATTATATTTCCAACCAGAAAGAAGGCTCAGATCTCATACACGTATTCCATATTGACATTTGTGACTATATGATATTTGTGCACAGCATCTGAATTACATATCCATAAGGTATCATATAGGTATCATATAGAAAAATCTGATGTAGAATCGAAGCACAGAGAATGCGTGTACGTTTCGAAACCATATTTTAATCATTTTCTTAATTGAATTAAGTGGGATGGTGGCCCACCTAATACATATGCTATATTCTCGTAACGGTAAAAACGTGATCCAATCTAGGGAGTTTCAGGAAAAGATGTGGGGCCCACGGCTTAGTAATCCGGACCGTTGAATTGATTGTCCCCTTTATGGATGTATTATATCACAGGAAATTCAGACTGGATGATCTTAGCCATCTAATCCTTTTTTTCCTGCACCTAAACTAGAGTTAAGATCTTTAGGAATTACTAAGTCTGTTGCAAAGCCAGATAAAAAAGCCATCCGAGCAGCTGCGACGGACGGTTGCCCTTCATCAGTTGCGTAGCTGACATAGTGACGGCGGGGAGTTATTTTTCATGTTTTATGTATATTTTCAGTATAAAATAACATCCGAAGCCATAGATTGTGGGTCTATAATAATTTTTTTCTCCGTTCGAATAGTCCATAGATTGTGGGTCTATAGTATCAATGGTCTGGATCACTGAGAGTGGGCCTCATTGGTCAAACTGAAAATGGAAGATTACATATTTTATTAGGTGTACAATAAGCCTGGCAAAATCCACGTGACCCACTGCCCGCACAAAACTCACACGAAAAATCCAACGTGTCCGTTCTTACTGTGTCGGGTAACCAACGGTTGTCCCATCAAGACCAGTTAAGATTATGGGTCAAGTTAGTATTTCACATGCCAAACTCATTTAACCCGTTCGTGAAGTATTTTGATAATTATTTTTATTGTGGTAAATGTTAGGAAAAGTAGCAGAGAAACAAAATCCAACAAGAAATATAATGCAATCAAGCTACACACAAGTATTCACCACAAGAGAATTCGATTTTACATGAAAAAACTCCTCAACGGGTAAAAAATCACGGCACAGGGCGATCCACTATAAATGTCAGAAGATTACAGAGATTGATAGCCCACAAGCAATGAATAAACATACCCAAGTTCTCTCTCACGCAACTCTCTCCCCTCTTCCTAACATGATTAGGAAACCTTAGACACGATTAGGAAACCCTGGACACCTTAGGATTCCATCTAAATCCGGATTACTACCCTTTAAATATGCAAAACACCCGAAATAGAAACATCTTAAGCAGTACTGCATACTGCGCAAGAAAGCCACGCGCACAGCCGATTGGTCGACCAGCGCACAAAACAGTCCAAAGGAGAACACGCCTAACTCTGCCTCACTGCCGATCGATCGGAGCCCTCTGCAAACCAGTCGGTTGACTCGTCTAGACGCCACAGAAATTGATGTCTTTCATCCTCCACGTGCTTCTGGGTTACATAGCTAGACCGGTCGCCCGATCGGTCTGAGCACCCAATATGTGCACAGTTTGAAGGCTACCCCAACAATCTCCACTAAGGCCTCAAACGTCAAATCAACATCATTCTCGCAATGTCATCTCATCTTCAATCATAGCTCAACCGCTTCTCGGGCCACCATTGACCCTATCCTTGCACATTCATGCCCTTTACCTTTCTTCTCATGTGGCCCTTAAGCATTTGCCACATACGAACAACCGTGGATCTTATTGCCATTCCCGTAGCTCCACCATGAATTATACTTCCGATCAACATGTAAAGATGGTCACATCTTCGTGCCTTCATACACACGAGTGCACCAAGAGAAATCACATTCATCTTCATATTGGGAACATGCTTCAAATCTTTCAGCATTTGTTTTATCCAATCGAACATCCTGATGTGCACCGTACCAATACCCACCACCTTATGAGCGTAGTCATCGCCCACAAACACCGATTCACCACCATACTTCTTATATGTCGTGAATGAACTCCAGTCAGGACAAACGTGACATGAAGCCCCTGAATCTAGGATCCACTCGCTAGCATGAGATCCTTTGCCAGATACAGTCTGAACTTCACACAAATCGCCACTGTCCTCTACAGTCCTCTACGGTATTGGCTCCCTCTCCAGAAGAATTTCCATACCTCTCTTGCTTCAACCTGGGATTCTGACAATCCCCTCTCATGTGACCCTCCTGGCTACAATTCCAGCACTTCACCTTAGCATTCCCTTTGCCCTTGGCTTTAGATCCCAATTTTGAATATCCTCCATGCTCAGAACTTCTTTCCCTCATAACCAGTGCCTTTAAGGAATAACGGGAAGCCACGTTACCTCTTTTCTTTTTTATCGCCTTCGACTAGAGGGCTGAGATAACGGTCTCGACGTTTATGGTTTCCATCCCTGCGCATACAGAGTCCCTGAACGACTCATATGAATCTGAAAGAGAATTCAACAGGATGCATGCTTAATATTCATCCTTCATTGGTTCATCGATCTCTACCAACTTGCAAACCAGTCTATTGAACGTGCTCAGGTGGTCCTCCACTTCGGTCCCCTTAGCCATCCTCAAGGTGAACAACTGCATCAACATGTACATGCGATTTTCTAGAGATTTCTTGGCATAAACCTTCTCTAGCTTCGCCATTGTTTTAGCCGCAGTTTTCTCCTTCATGATATGACAGAGAACATCATCCTAAGGTTTAACAGGATTAAGGTTATACCCTTATTGTCAAGCCTCGTCCACTCATCATCTTTTATAGCCTCGAATCGCTTTCCAAAGGCTTCATCAAACCTTTGCTGAATTAGGAAGGATTCAACATTCGCCTTCCATAGCTCAAAGTTATTTTTCCGGAAGAACTTCTCTACCTCGAACCTTATTCTTGATCCCATCTTCTCGTCTCAGATTCGAATTCTACTCCACTCCAACTTTAGCTCTGATACCACTTGTTGGGAAAAAGCGGAAGCCGAACGCACAGAGTAATACAAGATCCAACAAGAAACACAATGCAATCAAGCTACACACAAGCATTCACCACAAGAGAATCCGATTTTACATGAAAAAATCTCCAACGGGTAAAAAATCGCATTACAAAGCGATCCACTATAAATAATAGAAGATTACAGAGATTGATAGGCCACAAGCAATGAATAAACAGAGAAAATCTCAAGTTCTCTCTCACACAATTCTCTCCCATCTTCCTAACACGATTAGGAAACCTTGGACACCTTAAGATTCCATCTAAATCCGGATTACTATCCTTTAAATAGTCAAAACACCCAAAATAGAAACATCTTACGTAGTACTGCGTATTGCGCGAGAAAGCCGCGCGCACGGCCAACCGGTCGGCCAATGCACAAAACAGTCCAGAGGAGAACATGCCAGACTCTGCCTCACTGCTGACCGGTTGAAGCCCTCTACAAACCAGTTGGCAGACCGGTCTGGGCACCATAGAAATTGCTGTCCTCAGCCTCCATGTGTATCTGGGTTACACAGCCAGATCGGTCACTCGATCGGTCTAAACACTCAATACGTGCACAGTTTGAAGGCTACCCAAACATTAATAAATTCCTAAAAAGCTAAGACAGCCAATAAGACTCTCTCTCTCACTGAGAGTTTTTCGGTTCTTGTTGCCGACGGTCCACACGGCCACACTCCAATATTTCTGTCAAATCGGTCCCCTTTTTCATCGCTCTACCCACCGTTGCCCGGCCTAGCGTGCCCGTTGCACTCAATACGTGCACGACATGAACACCGTTAAACACGACCCGTTGCCAGGCCTAGCGTGCGGATAACGTGGCGAGAGTGGCTACGAAGATAGTCGCACTTATAAAAATGGACAAATGACGATTCTAAAATGTGGAAGGAATGTTCACATACAGCCCACTGGATGCTCAGCTTCCATGTGACATCATTTTCCCTCTGACGTGTAACATGTGCAGTCCATCCAATCCGTTCAAAAAGTGGGCCCCATCATGAAGATCGCCAGGCTAAAAAACCAGGCTCATAGACTCAATGCGTGGATGAAACCATCACGTTGGGTCAGATCATCGGTGTTCATTTATCAATGATGTGGCCCACATGCTGTCTGGATAGATCCATTCTTGCATCATTAACATTCATAATGGGGCCCACCTTTTACATGGATTGGATATTCTCCACGTGTGACACGTTAGTAGGATAAAAATGGCATACGATGGAAACTTAGAATGGTGTGAGTTGTACCTGATTTCATTTGTACATCTTAATACTAATCGTGAATGGTGATGGGAACGTGCCTATGCCAGCCACGACTTTCCCACCCTTATCCTCTGGTTTTCAGTTCGTAGAAGTGGGGCCCAGTGATTTCTTACTGATCTATACCATTGATATGACAGGCCTCAAAATCGATGGGTCATTCTCAAAATCATCATCGATGGATCATTTTCATTTCTTTGATTGGTCCACATTGAACTGATTGGTGGCGATATGTTTTATGGCTAGGATCCTCCAATTTGAGAATTTCATGGTGTAGTCCGTCCACTGACTTTACAATCAAGTCATGGTTTAGGCAAATTTTACAGTTTATGGCTGTGAAATTTTCAATATGCCAATTCATAGCGTGGCACATTAATTGGACGGTCTGGATTGACATGCTTGTGTGATGACATAGGTATTTCGCTGGAGTTTTAATACCACTATAAAATTGAGAAATGATGTTGGGTGTCAATTGATACTCTGTCAAAGTAAGATACTTGATATGCAGGCACTCAGACATTGTATCCGTTGCAGTTACGGACTCAAATTAAAACGTCCAAAGAACTAATGGATATTTTCATTTCAACCATCCAATAGATGTCCACCAAACTGATAATCAGATGATCAGATGAAGTACTTTTTAATTTCATAGTACATCTAAGTTGGGACCCACAGGATTGATAATTTATTTTGAATTACTTTGATAATTTATTTTGAATTACTTTAATTCCACGTATGCAATTTCCAAGTGGATGTGCATCATCTATCATAGTCTACCGGAGTATTGAAGATTTTCTCAGATGATATTTGCACCCTAATTTCACCATACTTACGCCACATGCCTTCTTTGGATCTGCTTTTGTAAAGAAAGGAATGCAAAAGGTGCAAAGCAGCAAAGGAAAAAACGGCGAGCGCAAAAAAAAAAAAAAAAAAAAGTGGGGCTGGGAATATCAGCTATGAAGTTCTAATCAGGCCCGTTCATCAGGTGATCCCGACAAAATATATATTCCATGCCTAAAAAATCAGGCTTATAAGATTATCAGTGATCCAGCGATGTACTGAATAAACGAACATGTAGTCATCCTTTTGGCCAACGGTTCAGATTTAATGGGCATATTTTGGGCACCTGATGATCAGATTCATCTGATTGTATAAGCTGGAATCTGTACGGTGAGGATCATCAGAAGAGCCAGTCTGATCTCATATACGTGTGAGGCGAGTGAACACGAGTGCAATGAACATGCTTCGGTGCGCTCACTTGTATCTAAGCAAATTACGAAGCACCCTGCCTCTGTACACGTGGAATATTTGTTATCAATCTGGACCGTTCATCTGTTAGGCCATGCAATGGATGGCGTGTACACAAAACTCATGCCAGTCCCATGATAGTGGTCACCGATTGCGAGATTTTTGTTTTGACTTTTAAAAGTGGACAGCTACAAAAGAATAAAAAGAAAAAAAGGTCCGACCAACGGTCTATATTCAGTATTTAAAAGTACATAATCATGTGGCTACCTAGTTAAAACCGGATTGATTTTAGGGCATGGCCCACCTGATCGACAAAGAACAGCATAGACTGTGAGTTTATTACCATTCAAAAAAAGGTGGCGACTATGAATTATTCGGTACCGGAATATCACTAATAACAATCTGAATTCGGCCGTTGAATTAGAATTAGTCTCTGTTTCAATATTAACCGTTCATTTGATAGGTGAAAAATTGGTTGGGTAGGATTGCTCAACTAGTGTGATTTTTTGTGATACGCTCCATCTATAGTCTGTCCAAAATTTGGACAGTCTGGATTGCTATACAGGTGTCTCACGTGTAAGGGAGCTGCGTCACCACCATTTGAAAAAATTGGTTAATTATCACCGGTATGAACTTTGGAGTCAGCACCAAACTTCTTCGTGGCGGCATAAGAATCCCGCGCAGTTGCATGCTAGCCGCCCAAAGGCGCGGGTTGGGTACTACCCCCACCGGTACTTACTACTTAGATGGAGAAGGACGGTCATGTCAGGGACTCTGTGGGGCCCACAGTGATTTATATGTTTTATCCACGCCGTCCATACATTTTTAAAAATCATTTTAGAGCATGATACCAAAAAATAAAAAGATTGGATCCTCAAGTTGTCCACACCACAGAAACCAGTAAGGATTGAATTCATTCCGTTGAAAACTTCTCAGGGCACAAAGTAATGTTTATTTTCCATCCGACCCTTTCATAAGGTCACACAGACCTTTAAGAAGGGAAAACATAAATATCAGCTTGGTCCAAAACTTAAAGAGTCTTAATGTCCATCAATCAGACGTCAAGATGTTTAAATATATCTTATTTTTCGGTTCTGATCTATTTATAATGAATCTTATCATCTGGACGGTTCAAGTTGACTTAAAAACTATCCAACGTGTACCATATCAGAGTGCATGTGTATCATAAAGCATACTCCATCAGAGTATCAAAAAATTTCCCATCTTCCAACCAAATCTTACAAAATGCAATCCATTATCATTGATTCACTCCTGTTTTAGTTACTAAACATATATATAGCTTTCCTACGCGCATGTGACAGCTCTGCATGTCCATAAAAAGATGGAGAAGCTGTCAGGTTGGCGTGTTTTGTAAGTAATGGCAAAGTTGATAGTTGATCATCATATTTGAATTCATGGTGTTTCATCCACCGAGCAAATAGCATACATTTAGAGCGATCAAATCGTGGGTCCCATTTTGGATGGGGCAAAATCAAACCATCCAATTGGTGGATAGGCACAATGAAAGGTGAAGTGGTCTGAATTTCGGTCGTCGAAATTGCTTGATTCATGGGAATTGCGGTCTTTGAGTATCTACAAAGCTTCCTATGGTTTTGGACGGATTGGATTTCAACAGATATATGCCACGTGTATGATGGAAAGACCCATTGAATTTAAAAAACTGTGGTGAACTATCACCGTAGTCGTTTTTACTTTCATCCATTGCCCGGCTGTAGTTAGCAAAATCCCACTAGTGCATGGAAGTCGGAGACGCGGCGTAGGAATCTCGCCACGAGTAGGGATGGAATTACGGAAATGCCATGCTGGATTCATATGAAATGACGAAAACACCCCTGAAGGGAAGGGAGGTGTCCGTCCGTTAATTCGTTATCGACGAAAGTACACTTTTTTACTGGGGGAAATGATATGGTAGAAGTGGGAGTACGGAAATGTGGAAGAATCCTATCCCACACAGACATGTGTTGAGAAGATGTATGAATCAGGACCGTCCAACTACTCAGTTGTACATGTAAGCTACACAATTAAAATGATTATATCCATCACTTTTTTGCACTTCCGCTAGTTAAATCTTGGCCATTAAACCATTAACGACTTCTGAATGATTCTTCTTTCTGGACGGTTGGGATCACCGCCATTTTCCTTGATGAAGGTAACTCTTCCACCTTAAGGTCGTGTACGTCAATCCAGAGGGTCCAGATTTTTACGACTCGCGGCTAGACTGATTATTACACTGTTCTTGATAATCCCAACCATCTAACTGGTAGCAATCAAATTAACAGTCAAAAATCAAACCGATGTTGCAAATTCAACGGTTAAGATCTTTCGTCCAGTGTTGTTATTGGGATCTAACCCATCCATCCGCTCCACGATTTACACTGTACGCGTATGGTTTGCCTCAACTTGGAAAATGGTACCGCGCGGGTGAGATTGAGAGGGGGCATGTGGAAAATGTGCCAACGTGGGACAGATGTGGGAGATCAGGACCATTCATCAGGTGGAGACCACTTTGGGTGTGACCCTACTTAAAGAACAATCTGGTCCACTCATCATGCATACCACACATGTGTAGTAGAAATGGATGGTCATAAGAAATTACCATTGTTCCATCTCAAAATCATCCACGTAGAACCCAGCTAAGGTTAAGCTCGATTCATTTTTGGTCCATTTCAAGGGCCAGGTGGGCCCATCTGATGATTTCCAGGATCAAGCACTGTGGGGCCCACTATGAATCTCAAACCACACAATAGATTACCAAGTCAGGGGCATTATAGGAATGGGGAAAATCTAGTCCGAGTATCTTTGTAAAGCTTTAAAGTACGAGGATTACAAGACACGCGGCCTGGATTTTCTCACCGTTGACACGCGTTCTGAGTTTTGACAGCTGCGCCCTGGTTCAGAAAATCCAGACCGTTGATCTATTTTATCTCCCCATTGATGGACCTTTCAATGGACCTTTTCCTAAAAATCTATCTGGTTACTAATTCTGTAAAGTGGAGTACACGGTCCGTTAATCAGGCCATTAATCCACCATTATACATTGGTGGGTCATGTCAAAAAAAATCCCCAGATGCACTTTCAGTTGAATTTGGACGGTTGTTAATATCTCTTGTCGACCGTCTATTTGTAGAATAGAAATTGAAAGGCTAAGTAGTCCAGTGAAATATGTATTCGGAGCATAATCCATCCAACGGTGAGAATCATGAACCAACGGTCTCGATTACAGAACCAATGGCCCCACTTATCATAATTGAAAAACCGCGTATGCAACGGGGTTGCATACCTCATATGGTAGTATCCTCTTAGAAATGAGAAGAACTTTGATACTCAGACAGAGTGTGGTGGATGATACACATGCACTTGGAAATTACTTTAAAATTGCACAAGTGGCATACAAATAATTCAAATTAAACTGTCCAAATTTATGGGTCCCAATATAGATGTTCCATGAACAAAAAAATTAAGATCATATGACCATCGGATTAGTGGACATGGATTGGACGGTTAAAAATGAAAAGCATCTAATGGTCCTATTTTCAACAAAGAATTTTCCACGAATCAATGGTTGGGATTGTCCAAAAAATTCTGATTCTGAGGCTGTGACTTGACGACACTGACTTCCACATACCTTGAATTAATCTATACTACCTATACAATTTCTGTGTGCCTGCGTATCAAGGGTGATAAGATGCCAGAGTATCAAACGGCTCGACTTTAAAAATTACATTACAGAGGTGGGTCCCACTCCTTACAGCAAAGACCCCTTCATAGAAATCACATTGCAGAGATGGGTCCCACTCCTAACAGCAAAAGACCCCTCCCACGAATCCAGACCGCTTGTAATTCGGAGACTCTCTCTCTCTCTCTACTTTTCATTTGACTCATATACAGCAAATTCCAAAACCAAAGCCATCTCTCTCTCTCTCTCTCATTATCTATAATTACCCTCTTAGACTTCTTCCTCTCTCCTTAAAATTTCATAGGTATCTCTCTCTCTCTCTCTCTCTCTCTCTCTCTCTCTCTCTCATTTCATGTTGGTTTTTCATTAACAGGGAGAAATCTTCTTTTCTTTGGTTATTTTGCAGATATTTCATGGAAGATGAAGATTACAGATTATGTATGCATCTCTCTCTCTCTCTCTCTCTCTCTCTCTCTCTCTCTCTCTAGTCTGTAATCGTTTAAGTTATAGAGAATTGATATTTACACCCACCATGTTTGATAGTAGCACCCCTTTTATCCACTTTTGGTCAATACTGTTATGCTAGTGTATTGTTGGGTTGCTAGAAGTAGAAGGAAAAGGGTGTGTTTAAATAGACTCTGCAATCATTTAAGTTATAGAGAATTGATATTTACGCCCACCATGTTTGATAATAACACCCCTTTTATACACTTTTAGTCAATACTGTTATGCTAGTGTATTGTTGTGTTAGTAGAAGTAGAAGGAAAAGGGTGTGTTTAAATAGTGATTTCTAGTGTTTATATCAAATTATCTTTACTTGGGCTTTTCTTTTTTGAAATGTTTTAATTAGATTGGAAGGAATATGAATTGGTGGTTAAATTCAATGATGAGGATTGAATAATTTCATATGGGTTGCTTTAGTTTTCAATTTTGATTGCGTTGAGAGTCGAAAGAAATAGGGATGGATGTTATTTTGATTGAATTCTTATATGGGACCGCCATGCCTATGTGCCAGCATGGCCTGTGTGTGCAAGGTGTGAGCCGTTCGTCAGGTGGTCCCATATGTCAGGTGCCCCAACATAAGAATTGGGCAGCTCAATTGCCAGGTGACCTGCGATATGTGCTAAACATGGGAGACAATCCTTGGTGTCCCTTCTGGTGGTTGGATTTGCCTGACTTTTCTGCCAGGGCACCTGCATGGTAGGAGCCACCTGATGAATGGCTTGTATCTTCGCACATGTGCATGTGGAGTTGACTCTTGATGAACATGGCCCATTCAATTTCTCTAGTAAGGTATGTAGTATTATATGATTGCTTGTGAAAGCAAAAAGCAAAACAGTTTTTTTTTTTTGGCTCTGTTGTGGGCCCCACCTTCCTGTGGTCCAGAGGTGTTCTATGATTGCTTGGCAGATCAAAGAGCAAACCAAATTCTTTTCTTGGTTGTGGGGCCCACCTTTCGGTGACCCAGACCATTTATGAGGTATTTTATGATTAATTGGTAGAGAAAGGAGCAATTTTTTTTTTTTGGGGGCTTTGGTGTGGGTCATGTGATAGTAAAAAACCATATAGCCAACAGCTCGAGACTTTCCACTGAGGTTTTAAGACTCGAGCAAGTCCCGTGAAACTCATCCGAGTTTACTCGAACTCAGTCGGACCTGGTCCAGTTCAACGCTGCTAGTCAGAACTGAAAATAGGGGGTGACTCGGCACGAATCGGCTGAGTTGTGACTCAACTCAGGGCCAAATGAGTCAGTCTTGAGTCTTAAAACCGTGCTTTACATACATCTGGCAACAAAGATTTGTACTGTGCATGTCTAGCACTTTGTATGCTGGTTGGAATTCCATGCTAGTCTACGCCTCTTAGCTTGCGGGTTCATTTTGCATTGCATGCAATACAGAGGACATTCATCCTATTAGTTCAACAAAGATGCTTCGATATTGACACCTAAATGAAATGGATCATCGTGCTGAACTGGTAGCTTTATTTCTTTATGGCATGTTTGGATGCACTGTCCAGTTTAATTGCAACAAGTAGTCTAGTAGGGGGAAATGACCAAAAATTCTATTAGCTTCATTAGCATTAATATTGGCTTGAAAAAAATGTTACTGCAATTTGTTGTGCTCTTCCTTTGTATGAATTAAATTATAGCAAACCTCACAAAAATGCAGTCCTTACTCTTGTTTAAAATGACTGTTCAAAATCTAATTCCTTTGTGCGTCCAAACACAACATTCTCTAGTGTTTCATTCTAGCTTAGATGAACTCACCATATTCATTGTCCTTAGGCTAGTGTGCTTTTGGATGCATTCACACATTTTAAACTCGCATGCACGGTCATGATCAATGGCATGGATGTAGCACACATGTGCTATGTTTGACGTTTGTGCTGTGAATGCCCCTTTCCATCTAACTTGTGGGTTTCTGTTACCATATTTATGTGCACTCTTCTCACACACATCACACGTACAATGTCCACACATTTCTCTTGTTCATGCCCATGGATCATCATGCTTGATTATGTTCTTCTACATCGTTCTTCAGTTTCTTCGAAGATTGAACCATTTCTATGCTGTAAATGTCGCTAGCCAGTTTATACATGCATAACTACATACTCTTTATAAATATGTGCACCCAAGTTTTTGATTTTTTGAGCAAACTGACTTATCAAGATATGCTATCAAGAACTATTTGGCTGGATTTATTATTTTGTATGGATGTAATTGCATTCCCATGCCGAAGGACTTTATAGATATGTAGTCCACTTAGACCTACTTTTTGCTGATTCCCTTCACAGTTTCCAACACTGGCGGATTCGACAAACAAGAAATCATGCTTCTGCAATGTTCTTCCAGCCACTGTTTTGATTGGTCTAGTTTTCTTCATTGGGAATGCTTTCGTTGCTACTGACCATAAGGAGGTATTAATTTCTAATGGTTTTAGTAACTGTTGTGTATTTGTCTTGCTATCATAGCTTATTATTTTACTGCTTGAATTTTACTTTTTGAGTGGGATTTTATATCTTATTTTTGTTATTATGAGGATTTTCACTTTCTACATTTGGTGGATTTAAAGGTTCATGACATCATGAACATAACATGTTTGTCAGACATGGACAAAATACGTCAGAGTCAGGGAGCTTAGAAGACCCGGCGTGCTGGCATTTTCATACAGTTCCAGAGCCATCGTCCAGTTTGAATTTCTTCATACCAGATTATGATGCAAATTTATGTGTGGGGTCCATCTATGATCATGGTTAACCATTAGATGGGAGGGGTGGTCCACCATGGAATGCACATGGCCCCAATTTCACCCTCATTCGGTGATCACAGCTGTTCAAATAAGTGCCTGAAAAAATGGATGGTATGTCCATTTTGCATGCTCTTATTTGTTAGCTTGTCATTATTCAATTGTGGTTATTTTGAGGTCATGTCTAACCAACAGTGGATTTCCTATCCAATGGCTTTGTTGATCATGGGTTGACTCACTTGGGCCCAAGATAAGAATTTGCATCGTAATAAGGTACAAGAAATTATTGAAAACAACCTTATTAGATAGGTTGCTGGAAATTGGCTTTTGAAATTAAAATATGCGTCCT
Organism: Liriodendron chinense; assembly: GCA_003013855.2. Lineage (NCBI taxonomy): Eukaryota > Viridiplantae > Streptophyta > Magnoliopsida > Magnoliales > Magnoliaceae > Liriodendron > Liriodendron chinense. The sequence continues at coordinate 14,139 of PVNU02002636.1, read as the reverse complement.
AAGCAATATGTGTGTTTTCACGGATAGTGCTTTCTCAACACTTGTTTAACACAGTGTTTTAAATAGCGAATAGAGTGTAGCATGTAGCGTAGCCTCCATCCCTCTGAAGCGTGATGCATAAGCTACATAGCGTGTAGCATACTTAGATTTTTAATCAAGGTTGCACTTGGTTGCACCAAATTAGATGATTAATAATAAAATTTAACAAAATTTCATGATATTTGGTGCAACCAAATGCAATCTAAAGTAATAGCAAGGGGTAATGATTAAGTATGAAAGTGAAGAAAGAGCAACCAAACTGATTTAAAACTGTTTCTTATATTATTTTACTAAAAGCATGGAAAATACTAATGAATTTTCATTGAAATAGCAAAATGTAACAAATCATTAAAAACATAATTGATTTTAATGTTATAGTGAAAAATGACTTGTAATGTGAGCTATGTAGCGTGTAGCGTAGTCTACGTAGCATGTAGCATATCCAAATTAATCAGGTAGCATAGGCTACATGCGACTTAAGCTATTTTCATGAGCTACATAGCGTTTAGGCTAAGTTACACTACGTAGCGTAAGCTACACGCTGCATAGCGTAGCTATTTAAAACACAACTTTAACATATTAGTTATTAGTGTTACCATTGGTTGATGATTTGTCTGATTTGGATTTGACTCATTCAAGTCGAGTCTGATACAGTTCAGCACCACAAGTCAGCCTGGAAAAAATTGGTGACCCTGCCAAGTCACGGCTTGTCTCAGGAGGAAGCAAGTCGGACTGAGTTGTTGAGTCTTAAAACCATGCTCTCACATCTAAGCCTTAGTGTCTCTTTTTCTGTGAAACAATTGGGAGACACCCTATTACATTCTTGGCCATCCAATATTTTGATTCAATGCCCCTTAGGAGTCGGAGACTAGTCTAGATACAAAGTCGCGACTTGGCACACATGATCTTGTCCTTTATTTAAGTCATTAATATTCCTAGTATTTCAATATCTTGGAAACCCATCTCGCATTCAAAACATTTTGGGATCCCTTGTGCAGAGAATATCAAAATGGGAGATGACTGAGGTTAATCCGTTGCCAACAACTCAATCTGATGATAGATGCAAGGTACCACACTTCCATTGCATTTTCTCATGAATGAAACGTTAGTATCGTTTACTATAGTTTGTATTCTTCTATTGTTTCAGGACCGATGTAGGCCACATGGGACTGATTCATTACCAAAAGGTATAATCCGTGAGACCACCAACTTAGAGATGCGACCATTATGGGGTTTCCCGAAGAAAAAGGTGTGTGAAACGAATGCAAATTTCAATTGCTGATGGAAGCAAAACTGATTTTCCTTCATTGTTAGATACGAATTATTAGAAGCTTGTGTTGCTTTTTGTCATCTATGGATGGCACAAGAAAAAAAATGAAAGAAACGGTTTGCTAATGTCTTGTTAAATGGACTCTTTGAGTAGTTAGTCATTACGTGCAGTTGTCACAAACAACCTCCATTGGCATATAAAGTACACATGTACAAAATCCTGACTGCTCTTTTGGTGTGCCCCACCTTGAATGATCGTTCAGCTGAAAGCATACCAATTAGACAAAATCCTAATTAGATTGCAGATTTCGGTTCCATTGATCAGGTGGGCCATGAATGTATGAGAAGATGGTTAGAAAAAAGATTAAAAAAAAACCCTCTATATGCAACAAACATGTGTCACACATGTGAGGAGGAGGCCTTGATTTTTTGGGCCATGTCATGTTCATGGTCTCTGTACCTGAAGAGCCAGGATCATGCACACATGCCACATTTGCACATATGCAGCAAATCACCTCATAGGTATTACTTCTTTAGTTTTCCAGTACTTCATATTGATTTCTTCTGACATATTTTTTGAATCAGGGGAATGCAAAAGCTTCGAATAACTTACTGGCCATTGCAGTTGGAATAAAACAAAAAGAAAATGTGAACCAGATTGTAGAAAAGGTATATATAACTTCAAGAGCTTTTCTCTAAGAGTACAAGCATGTGCAATGAAGCTCATGTACACATGACAGCATGGCACAATATGCCCAAGATCCTATACATCCATCCATCAGAAAGGAACCACTATAGTGATGCCCTAGCCCAAGAATCAAGTTGATACACTGGTCAGATGGGCCACATTTTGCAAAAAAAAAAATGCACGGCTATGAAAAACTAAGCTGGAGTTTTCTAACCCATCCACCTCTTTCCAATATTGGGTCCCACATGCTGATTTAACCAGGTTTATTTTTGGGAAAGCATGTACAAGGTTGGACCAACCTAATGGATGGATTGGATCTTGCACACATGGTGTGTACATGAGCCATATCACACACGCGTGTGCTTAGCAAAGCGCATATCTTCAAATCATTATGCCCATATACTTAGTTCATCTGCATTCTTTTTATGATCTTTCTCTGCTGTAAGAAACTTGCATTTGATTGCTTTTCTTTCCACACCAAATTGCAGTTCTGCTCCAGTAATTTCACCATAATGCTTTTCCATTACGATGGCATTGTGGATGAATGGAACGATCTACCCTGGAGTGAGAGAGCTTTACACGTGTCCGTAGCCGATCAAACCAAATGGTAAGCAGTTTCTTTTTTTTTCTTTTTTTCTCTTCACTTTGAAAGATAATGAAATTTTTTATTAGAGTGCCAAATGGCCTCAATAGCAGATACAAAAGCTAAAGCCCAACAGAAGAATTACACATGTCGAAACCCTACAAACAAGAAGCCTAACCCAAAGTATCTTGTTTTGCCTTTCCAAAGATGTCCGGCGCTGACCCACATTGATCTAAGAAGCACCTACTGTTCCTTTCTCCCTAAAAACTCAATAATTGCCAACATGGCTAACCTCCAAACCGCCCTTCCTTTTTTGCCGACCTCGCCCCACCCTTGCCTCCATGCCAAGCTTAAAAAAAAAAAAAAAGCCCTCTATGGATCTTGACATCACCCAAGACACTTTGAGAAGGGAGAAAAATCTCTCCCACACCTTTTGGGCAAATGGACAATGGATGAACAAATGATTGACATACTCTGCATTCTGCATGCACAATACACAGATGTTGGGAATAACCGTCAACCTCTTCTAAAGATTATCAATAGTAAGCACATTGTTCCTACCTGCCAATTAGGAAAAAGTCACAGCCTTAGTGGGGGAGCCATAGACCACACAAACGATGTGTGACTACAACACGTACCCACTGGAAGCCTTTGAACCATCCTGTAGAATGATTGAACAGAAAAGCGACCCAACTTATTCTCTTTCCAAACTATCGCATCCCTCTCACCTAGATCAGGACGGATTTCCTGAAGATGCACCAAAAGCCAAATAAAATCATTCACTTTGTTGTCCGAGAAATTCCTTCAACAGGGGGAAGGCCAAACCACATCATCACCTGAAAAGGAGAAGCAACGAACGACAGGAATGTTTGCTTCCGGTGCTAGTCTAGCTAATGTTGGAAACTCAGCGAGAAGTGGTCCCTCACCTAAACACATCCTCCTAGAAGCGAATCATCTTGCCATCACTAAGAGAGAATCTGACCCCTTCTTTGAATTTGGCCCCCAATCTAGCCACCACCCCCTATAGCCCAGAGGCCATATACAAGGAAGAAACTCACATAAACTGTTTGTTACATAGTTGCAATCGAAGATGAATGCTAATCACGCACAGCTTTTTCCACATGAGTTCCCACGAGGAGATGGTGGGCGTTTATAGCCAACCACTCATCGAACAGGCAGACGATGTATAGTCCATGGTCCCGAAAGTAGGCCAGTTGGACTATCCGAAGTTACATATTTGACAAAAAATATGACCACCCATTTTTGGGCCCTATTTTGGTCTAGCAGTTGGAATTTGTAGTCAGCCTGATTTTTGGACCATGGTGCATACATGGCATCTCTCGTGCATTTGAATTGCTATTCTTCCAAGTAAATTTACTGCCCGCATGTATGAATCTGTTATAATTCATTATTATGATGAGACAGGTGGTTCGCCAAGCGTTTTTTACATCCGGACATAGTTGCGGAATATGACTATATTTTCCTGTGGGACGAGGATCTTGGAGTTGAGAATTTTAATCCACAACGGTATGTATGTTCTGCAACGCATCTTTGTTTACAGCTGGGATTTCTAACACATATCAAGTATTTGTGATCCCCACCATTCTAAAAAACGAGCCTAGTGTCAGTGCTTTTGATCCAGTGGGTTCCCACCTTGGTGGTCCATAGCCCAGATATCAGAGTTGTCATGCAATTCTGACCATTCGATCATTGTGGGTTTTGCCTATTGGATGTGGCATGCTGCTCATTTGAGTTAACCTTCCATTTTCAGCCAGTGAATGGATGGCTACCATAGTTGATTGTCTTGATATTTGGACCATGGTCCCATCCATTCGATGTCCTAGGAATCTATGGTCATAGCTTGTGTACTCTCACAAATAGCCTTTCTTTATCTATTTTTATATCCAAGTTGACTCGGATTCAGGGCTACCTGATCCAATTTGATGCCACGAGTCACACTGGAGTAACCCTGACCCGGGTGAGTTGCAACTCAACTTGAGAACAAATGAATCAATCCGAGTTACTGATTCTAAAAACCAGAAGCAAAATAGATCTTCAAATTAGGTACATAATAAAGTTTCTATGGTTTGGTGATTTTGTTGTTAGGTCCTATATTCAAACTCAGTCTTCCTTTTTTTTTTTTTTTGAACTCTTGCAGTTATATATCAATTGTTCAAGAGGAAGGGCTAGAGATATCACAGCCAGCATTGGACCCCGCTAAATCACAGGTGCATCATCAAATCACTGTCCGTTCAAGGAGAACAAGAGTGCACAGGTTATCATCTCTTAAAATCTTTTCTTGATGCCAAACATACTTCTGCCTCAATTAACTGTGGCTGGAATTTAGTTAGAGCTCGAATATGTGGGGACATTTTCTGTCATCCAAATAGTTCATATGGTCGGCCTCATGGTATAGATATCCTAAGTGTCTCCCTACTTACATGATCCTACATGTCTGATTGAGCCAAAGTAGACAATCAGTCATTGTTGTCCATTTTCATCAGATGGCTAGGATCATCTGATGGGGAGATGTTGGGTCCTGATCCAATCATGCCAGTTCCCCCTAGATCAATGGCTTAGTTACCAAAATGCGGGGCACACCTGTAGATTGCCTCATCAAATAGAAAAAAAGGTCCTCTCTATATAACGAGGGTGTGCTCTGATGATATCGGGCCGAAGGGTGGCCAATGTGATGTATTCACAACATCTGACCTGTCTGTCAGATGCGTTGCCTCACCTTATTCCCAGGCCCCAAAAATCAGCCCAGCAGAAATTCACGTCGGCCGCAGGATAGGGAACATGTTGAGAGGGAACACCCACCCTCAATTTACATGTGGGGCCTATCATATTGTGTATATGGAATCCATGCATCTAGATCCTTCATCTGCCATGGATGAAGTGTCAGGACAAAAATCAGGCTCTTCTACAGTTCAGGTGGACCTCAGTTAGAATCAAGGATGGGTGCCCCCTCCCACATTGTTCCCCATGCTGTGGCCCAGCAGACTTTTGGATCAAGCTGATTTTCAGGCCCTGGGAGTAAACTGAGGGGACCTGTCCGATGGATGGGTTGGATGTGATACATGCACCATGTGGGCCCCACATCTTCATGGTACCTCCGTAACCTTAAGGTGCTCCAGTACCACTGCAGCACATCTCTTATATAATAAGCTCAAATAAGATAAACACAGACATATTGCAGATAACTACTCGTAGACACAAGTTAATATTTCAAGATTTTCTCTATTGAATTTGCAGGAGAACTTACAAGTATAGTGGAAGTGTGAGGTGCTATCAGAATAGTACGGCTCCTCCATGCACAGGGTAAGACTAGCCACTCTTGATTCTTTCATTTTAGTTGCATTTGTCAGTCTGTGCTTGCACATCTTGTTCTTAATTTTCCTGTCTTTTGTTTTTGTAATCTAATACAAGGGTATATATCATGCTTATTTAAGAAGAGAAATGCTCTGATGCTCTCAGAGCACTATAAGATCTAATTCTCCTAGGTTCATTGGGACACAGTCCAATTCATTGAATCTGGACCTTTTGTTAGGTCCAACACACATTTCCTTGGCCACCATGCAAACATCACACCAACCCGACTAATATTAACCATTCATCTATGGCCTTTAATATGGACAGTCAAGATTGCTTACACAAAAATAGGTCAATCAACAATTTGGTCCATCTATTTGTTAAGGCCCATCATTGATTGCTTATGATTCTAAATAATTACTTTTTTAGGCAATTGTAGCCATCCCATCCATAACTTTGGAAAAAAAAAAAAAAAAGGATGGCTATAGAAAGTAAGTCATATCTAGGATGGATTAGATCTTCTGATCAGTGTGATTTTTACATGGTGGTTCACAAAATGTGTTCTGGACTTAATAGACAGTTCAGATCGATGAATTGGATTGTCCAAGTGACCTATGCAACTAGGAGCATTGGAGCATTTCCCATTTAAGAATATATGTACCGAAAATTACATCCATGTTGCGTATTGTAAAGACTCTCCTTTAAGATGCATTTGGTTTCATCAAATATCATGATATTTCATGGCGAGCTACACATGTGCCTGGAGTCTTCATGTGTGGCAGTGCCACATCAACCACATCAAATCATGAAATTCAAACACTTGAATCGAAGATTCTCCACTTCGAATTGTAAATATGACCTTTTTCACAGACTTGTACAGACCCAAATGTTGGCTGTGCATCCAGGACTATGTGACCCATATTGACTCATGGACATGAACTACTCACGAGTCCCCTTTCCAAAGGGAGATGTCCTCTTTCTTCTTCGTTGTCTTCTCTTTTTCTTTTCTTTTTTTTCTTGTTTCTTTTCTGTTGGCAGTGAAAAAAAAACTCTGTTATTATATCTGCATAAACTAAAGAAAACATGTGGTGCAGGTGGGTAGAAATGATGGCACCTGTATTTTCGAGAGCAGCCTGGCGCTGCGCATGGTATATGATCCAGGTGCGGCATATCATGCAAATCTTTTCTATGTATATGATATGAACCAAGTTCTGAATTTTGATTAAGCTGTGTTTGGATGTACAACTGCATTGAATTGCCAACATTTATTTCATTCAAGAGGAAATGCAATGACCACATTGTAACAATATTTCCTAGTATCCATAATGGAGAAGAAGCCCTTTTTGTAAATTTATTCCTTTCTACTCCATATGAATACTGAGGATGGTAACTACAATTCACTTCTACTTTATGGGAACAGTGATGACAATTTGATTTGATAGCATGGTTCAAGTATAGTCCAAACTGAGTTGACTTGGTTTCACTGGGCAACTAGTCACCGGGCTGAAATGGGACTGAAAAAAGGACTAAAACAGAACTGTCCAGGGCAAGCCATATTCGTTTTCGTCTCAAGGCAAGTCTCACTCCAAAACCTCTAATGAAAAAACCTCTAATGAAAACCATGTTCCATCGTGCATTCAAACACATCCTTAAGTGTTTGATTTTATTTAATTATCATCTCTCTGCTCCATGACTCTGGCAAGCCTTTTTTTTTTTTTAATTTGTTTTGCAGAATGATTTAATCCATGCATGGGGCCTGGACATGAAGCTCGGTTACTGTGCACAGGCAAGGCTGCAATCCCGAAATTTCATACTACTACATCTAACCTACTAATTAGAAGGAGAAAAAAAAACTAATATCTAAGCACTTCTATTATAGGGCGATCGAAGCAAGAATGTCGGTGTTGTGGACAGCGAATACATAGTTCATCAAGGCATCGCTACGCTTGGGGCCTCAAATGAAAACAAGGTAAACAAATTTTCGTTGCAAATCCGTAGTTCATGGTTTACATCAGTTGGTCACTCGGTCTACTTTATTTAAACTTTTCTCAAAGCTAGGAGTGTGTTGACTTCATGACTGGTAGTGCTACTATGGCAACTCATCACCCACACATGCCAATGTGGTATGTATGTGACGTCCTGGCTGTTCATGAGGTGGGTCTCATCTTCTATGTGTTGTGGCTGGAAAATCAGATTGCCTGCTACATGTGGATGAGTTATATGGACTTGTGGTGGTGTATGTTAAAATGTAATCCCCAAGGCTTTACACGGTATGGTGGGTTTTTAATACAGACTTATGGTGGAATGTACAGACCATACGTTTGTTGTGAGTCCCACTGTGGATGGCAATGCCCCAAAAATCTCCCAGATTAAAAGATCCTAGTCACCACCCTTTGGACTTCTTTCAGTTGAATGTGGACCGCTTCCTTATTTCTCAACCGTCTATTTGTGGACATGAATCAAAAGGCTTTGATTGTCCCATTGAGAAGATTTTTTTATTAGCATGGTCCATCTGTGGTGGGACACAACAAGTCCTGATCACAACCTATTTCCGAAGTACACTCACACATGTCCTCAAGCATCTACACACCTCAATTCCTTAATTTGAGTTACTCACCAGTGCTGTTTTCTCATCTGTACAGAATGCGGAACCATCTGCCATTCCATCTCGATCAAAAAGCACATCGATCCGAGCATCGGTACTTTTTCTAATCCAGCTTTTCTTGATTTGACTCTCACGATTCATCAGATGAACTGATTTCATTGTGTTTAAACATGCAGGCACAAGAAGATGCTAGGTTTGCGGTAAGCATCTAAGGTGACCCAACATCTGAAAATTTTCTTTTCAAACCACCAGGAATCATTCAAGTCCGACCTATCTACAGTGTACCTATCTACAGTGTGAATTATTTGCGGATTATGGAGCCCAACTGGGTCCACTATTGACCAGCAACGTCCGTTGAATGTGGGGTCCACCCTAGATTGCACATTGCCCAAAATGAACCATCATTGAATGATCACAGCCGTACAACTAACGGCATGAAAATTGGGTGCTAAGATCGAAAATGGTTGTCAATTTTGCCAGCCCTTGTTGAATGGTTATGATCATCCGTTCAGTGTAACACGGGGCTATGATGATGATGATGATGAATGTGTGATTACTAGTGAATGCGTATGTGCAGGTAAGGAGGCAGTCTTTTGTCGAACTGGAGATTTTCAAGAAAAGGTGGGGAGCAGCTGTAAGAGACGACGAATGTTGGACCGATCCATATTCACAACCCACAAATGCAAGAAGTCATTAGTGTTTTAGAATTCATTCACAGGATAACTAGTGCACAATCAGATAAAACCAGGCTTAAAGCCCATCACATGCATACAAGGAACGAAAGGACATCCCAGTGCAGAAAGCTGAATGGCTTGGATTCTTCGAAATTCTGAACTTGGGACATTCATGCGACAACATACGATGATGCTTCATATGGTCGTGAGCAGATAGCTGAATGGTGTGGATTCTTCGAAATTCTGTACTTGGGACATTCATGGGACGACATACAATGATGCTTTGTATGGTCATGAGCAGGTTAGGATTTCTCTCATACTGAAATATAATTCTTGTAATTACATTATTCTTTTCTGGGCAATAATAATAATAATAAAATATTTTTCTTTGCAAATGAATTTGCGTATGTTTGCTACAGTTATCCCAATGTATAGGTACAGGATATGTTGCAGTTGAACCCCTCAATCCATGGTCATGTTTCGAGATTGGAAAATTTCAGCCCATTGATCATTTAGCTCTTTTCCTTTGAAAATGGACCTTGTCCTTAACAGTTGTGTTTTATGGGCCATTGGTTGAAAGTTAGGATGTTTTAGACAGTCATTATCAGCTTTGTGTCTTGTTAATATCAACGGTTTGGATCAACGAACATGACTATCCTTCTCGGGATGCATCATAGCCAAGTTATTTAAATGGCGAGGATGGATCTTTTGCGGTATTCATCATGGTGTTTGGCAGTGTCCTTGGGACGAGGTTCTCTGATCGAGAAGTTGGTCTGATTGCTCCCAGTATCTGTGGGGTATGCCTTGAAAATCTTCCAAATTGGAAGGATTCTAGCCCTTCAATCAGTGGTCGACAAATGGACAGTTAATATGATGGCACGGAAACATTTCACATTCAATGGAAAATAGTCTAGTCATCAAAGGGCCAGGATCTTCCAATGTGGGAGTTATTTGAAGGCATCCCAGATCCACCTTGGAGCCCATATGATTAATGGTTTGGATCATCGAACCATGGTCGTATGTATCGAATCCATCCGGTGCATCAAGAAAACATGCGTTTTGCTAATGATCTGGACCCTTTATTTCCTCAAGCAGTGTCCCCCAAAAAATAATGAAATTACTGAAATCACCATTTTGAAGATATCCTTCACTTCTATCCCCATACATATGACACACAGTACAACACATGGACCATTCATTTGCAGAGTCCTAACGCCACACCCATTTATAAAAAAAGACGTCCTCCAATCAGCTTGATTTTTGGCCATGGATCAATCATCCATGCGGTGTCCTCCCAATGAATGGTCCAGATACCATACATATGTCCCACATGTTGTAGGATTGAAGGTAGAATCTGTTCTTGTATTAAGAGTTACACTTCTAAGAGAATCCTTCTCTGGAATTGTATCTTAAAATCTCCTTCTTAAACACTAAGTCTGCGTTTGGTTGCAATAAATATCATGAAATTTTATGATTAGTAAGTCTAATTTGGTGCAAAATTTCATGATCTGCAACCCAAACACCCCCAAAATTCTGCATTTGGAAGTTGCACTCAATCATAGAAAAGACCATTCTCATTTGAGCCATCAAAGGGGCCTTAAAATCGCAATCCCGCGACCAAACATACCTCCGTCCCGATTGGTTACCATCAAAGTTCTATCCAGATCAACTATTATACATACAGTTGTCCAACTAAAGCTTTTCTGCATAGGCGTCCTGATATTTTTTCAGAATTCTCAAACATGGTGCGGCCCACTTCATTAACTCATTTGCCGACTTGTCGGCACCGGTCCTACCCATGTTGGGGAATTTTAAAAAGCCAGCATTCCAAAGTTTCCCAGTCCATACATGGAATGGAATAATCCCATGTCTAAACCATACGCTGAAATGCGTTTATGGTGGGTAAATGATGCCGATGGTCTGGTTCGAATGTCCTGTCTCTGCTCTCAGCAATGCTTACCTGTGGGTTCCCTCAGTATCTTGTTTTGGCTGGTAATCAATCCAAAGCTTGATTCCGGTCTCTGTAAAAATGTCCATTAATTGGATGGTCAGGATCGGCAAGTCGTGCTATTTTCAGCGATCCGACGGTAGAGATGGTTTATATACTGAATTTTGGTGAAAAGAACAAAAATATAATCTACCTTTTTCGGACAGACTCTTAATTAACAGTTCCCAATTCAGACCCAACTGGACCCATCTCTTTCTTGTGCTGTCTTCTGATGTTGGGAGTAAAGAGAGCTGTCCACATCTTTCTGGTCTCACCCACAACCTTTGAATGGCTATGGTTTCAGTGATAGCCGTTGCGACGGTTACAGCAGCCTGCCATCTTCTCTTCTACCATAATAAAAGCCTGTCTCACACCCAACTAGTTGTATATGGAAATTTCGTGCAATGTTTTGCACTTGTGGGGCCCACTGTAATGTGTGTATGACATCCAATCAGTACAAGTGAGTCGCCTCACGATGAAAATGAAGGGCTAGACCATGAAAAAACAATGGGCAACCATCCAAAGACCTCTAATTTCATGTGGAGGCTACTTGATGGTTGGATCAACCTGATTTTTGGGGAGTTGATTTTCATGGTGGGGGTGACCCCCTCTGAGACAGGTTGGATACCGAACTCAATCACGGGCCCCACATTCCACTAGCTGCACAACTTTCATATGCAACCAGTTGCTTGCCTATGAGATACCATTGTTCTCTCTTCTTTCTATTTTATCTAGTTTTGCGCTTTTCTTTTCACTTGTGTTGGATATCCTCACCACGCAGATGGTAGGTTTTATCAAGAAGGCCACCCAGCTTAGAAATTAGGTTAATTCACTTATAAGGTGGGCCACACCTATGTGTTAACTCATACTACAAGTTGTCTATTGATTCCTCCAGTGTGACTCACCTAATGAGCAGACCAACCTGATCTCATGTTTTTATATAATCTATACTTCAATAACTACCTACTTTGCTTTTATGTTATCTGTATTTCAATAACTACCTACTTTTTATGACGCTTTAGAAAGCTAAATAACTGTCAGAAAAATCACTAAAAAAATCATTAATTGTTATTGAATGTTAATCATCTTTTAGTAATGCATTCTCCTGCCATTTTATAGTTTTTCATCAATGGTGATTAACGGATTCGATTTCACCCATTAGCGGTCGGATCGTGCCGAGACAGATGAGATATTCCACCATCAAGTCATAATAGAACATGTGTATGCACTCATACACAGCTGCAGCTGGGTTTAAATTATTAGTGGGACACTAAAATCATCGATGGCTCAAGGACCTCCGTTGGTTCGTTCATTCTCTGGGCCACCATTCTCAGCCTAAGATGTGATGTTTTATTATGACCGCCTGTATTTATGGGTAATAGATTGGATGGATAGCATAAGCTGACCAGAGTGCTTCTTTGGATTCACAGGCGATCCACAATGGGCCTAACGAGTAGATGTTTCAAGATTATGTTTTACCTATTTTTCTTTTATTGATCTTGACCGTCCATTTCTACATGTAATTGATCGATGGTTAGGATTGTTTGATTGATGTGATTTGTGCACCATGGCCTGCCAAGTAGTAGAAAAGAAATGGACAATCCTGATCATTGATGGCAGTATGAAAGGTTGGAGATTTTTTTCCTCTACGCAAATGGGCCCCCATGCTTCGATGGTTCAGACCATTGATCTGATGGCCCCAACTGGACATCAGCTTGAAATCTCATCAACCAAACAATCCCAGCCGTTCAATGAGAGGCCTTTAAACAAATAGTTAAGAAGAAAAATGTACAAACAATCCACATTCAATGGGAAAAGAAGAGCCTAAGATGGGCCATCCATGATCCTCCAATCTGAGAGATTTTTAAACCGCTGTCCATCCACGGCGAGGTCCATCAGATCGACGGTGTAGATCATGCAGTTCCAATCCTAATCTACCTCAAACCAAATTATAAGAAGATGGCATCCAGGAACAAAATCATCATTCTGCTTTCTTTTGTCTACATAGAGAACCCCCAAAAAATAGAGATATAAATAATACTCATCTTTTCATTGATCTTTTGCTGTTAAAATTCCTTCAGAGAACAAAATTCTCAAAAGCCACAGTTTTCATGGCCCATCTAAATCGACGTTGGTACTAAAATCTCATGCTACCATGGCATTCCAGCTCATGCCAGCATTCAACCATCTTCCCTCTTGCAATCAGCTTGATGAGCACTCTTGAAGAATGTTACCAGAGTCTTAATCGCCCACCCAGATCAACACCGGTACTAGAACCGCGTCGCTTCATTGGGTCCGTCCGAACAGCGGTGGCCCATGATCGGGACATTGTCACGCCAGCTGATTCGATCAGAGACCCAATAAAATGTAATACATGATTGTGATGGGCAATGACACAATCATTCCAAAGATAACACTGCAAAGGTCAATAGACGAAATGGGCGATTAGCGGCTGTCGAAAATCAAACAAAATAACATAAAATCAAAGCATCGTCGATGAATGTAATTTTCTCCTGAAGTACGCAAATATGGGTGTCCAAAATTCGACTTATCGGGCCACTAGAAAACTGTCCAATTTGTGTGATTTTGGGGTAAGGTTCATCCAAGTGCTGACCCATCTATCAGATGGTCCGGATTAATGAACACATTGTCCATTGAATGCTTGGCATAGTTCACTAATGGAGAGAGGAGTTTGCAAATTCCTTGGCTTCTGCATTCGTGGGAATTCGAGACTCCCAAGGCTTCTGCATTCGCAATCCTAAACAAAAAAATTGAAATTGGATATTTTTTATTTTTATTTTTTCATTAGATTTCTATGACTTACGCCGTGCTTAGTACATCTGGGTGCAGATTATATTCCCTTGCAAATACAAACGGCACAATCCCTTGTGGTAGAGCAGCCTGAAAATGGCAGAAATTGCATGTTATGATATTATATGAGTGTGTTTGTGTGTGTTTTCAAGATTCAGCTGAAAATGCACT